>VZTU01022384.1:0-58807 GCA_013400835.1 Zapornia atra | reverse complement strand
CTGTTGGTTTAGTGGAAGGGGGCTGAAGGAGTAAGAGGAGACGCAGAAACTCCACGCAATGTTCTGGAGAGTGTTTAAAGGAAAGGGGTTAGCAAAGGGCTGATGCTGAATGTATTTTTAGTCCAAGGAATGAGGTTTGCATAAGGACAAAGAGGTGCTTTTTGGCACAGCCATCCCCTCTGACACCAGGGTCCCTTGATCAAAGTTTTGCTACACTCCCATCACCTATGCTACAAGCAGAGGCACCCATCCCTTCCACAGAGAAACAGCTTTCGGGAGGCAGGACCCCAAGGACAGCTGCTCCCTTCCACTCATCTCCTCCAGCCATGGGGCTGTTTTACCCAGCCAAGCCCCCTGAGCCCATCTCAGGTTCTCCTGCTGATGTTTTCCATCTGGTTACTGCCTGACCCGTGAAGCTGCACAATTTGTATCTGCTCAAACAATGACTCTCCTCCCTCTGGCACCAGACCCTGCCCAGACACCGGGTTAATTCTCACCAGGTTGCTCTGCTGCCCATTCTGGACACAGCTGCAGTCATCTGGACCAACTTAAATCAGGCTTTCTGCCTTATTCCAAGTAGGGGAAGGTGTTTGTGCAGGGATGAAAGGTGTGAGGATGTCACAGGGATCAGGTGCTGGGGGTAAGGGGGGTTAGTGCTGGAAAGGGTGAGGGTGTTCCTTAAAAACAAAGGATCCTCAGAATCAGCATCACAAAATTTAACACTACCTACATGATAAGGACCTGGCCTTGAAACTGAATATAAGCAAGATCTTAATGTTGGCAGTATGATGGAGAAGGCTTTGTTAAAGCTCTGAGGATGATGTGTCCCTGGCTGGCGCTTGGGCCAATTCTAGGTCCTGTGGCAAGCTCAGGGGACTCCTGCAAAGATAAAAATCTCACTGGAGGGAAAGCAATGCCAATACTTGGGCAGGCAAACAGAGCTGGGCTCATGGTGCTGGGGGAAGCTTGGTCTGCAAGCAACTCTGTGCTCTGGGGAGCTGGCAGGCAGTGGTCAGGCTGGCTGGGAATTGCAGGGAGAAATTAAGGTATGACCTGGGATGGAGGAAGACACACATAGGTGTGTAGGGGGAGAAATATTGGCATGGGGAGGGCAGATGCCTTTGAGGAGGCAATAGGAGTAGAAAGAGACAGTTCACCCCAGAACCCTGCTAGCCTTATGCTGGGTAAACATCCAGTTTGCACAGACTGGTGAGAAGAGGAGGGAGGCCCTGGCTCCCTGATGATGACAAGAGCAATTTGCTTCCCCTCAGCAGCAGCCAAACAAACTCCTGAGGCCACAGCACCAAACCACCAAGGCTCAGGTACAGCCCAGCCACGTGTCAGTTCTAACTATGGCAAGACACAACTGTGATTTGGCTGGACAGGCGGCGATTCCCCTACTTGTGTAGGCACAGGTTTGATGTTAAACACCCCAGGCAATGGACACCTGCTCCAGCTCCCAAGGGAGTGCCAGCCCCACACTACCCTACCCCACCTTGACCAGGCTGCACTGCCAAATTCCTCCTGCTCCTGTTGTTCATCTCTCTGAGACTTCGGTTATCAGAGTCACGCTATTCAATCCGAGTAATCCATGCTGGCTTGGTGTGCCAGGCCTCCAGCAGAAGCACTGGGAGATGTGTTGGGCTCCTGTGTCATGGCATGGGGCTCAGCTCAAGGCTTCTGTGGGCCACTTACCCCTTCTCACCACCAGCCCTGGCTAGGACACCAGAGCCCAGACTAACAGGTAGGAAGAACAGAAAACAAACCCACTGGGATTTCTTACCCCAGCCTTGTTGCTGAGATCCAGGCACATCACAGTTCCAACTAAAAGGGTTCATTGAACTAGGACTTCTCCAAGAGGCTTGGGAGACTTTGGCAGCCCCCACACCCTTCCACTCCCTGCATCACAGCCCCACCCAGCTGATTCAGCTGTACACAGGCCACACGACAGGTCACTCTGTGAACTGCCACGAAGTAAAAACAACACAGTGGGGTTCTTGGTGTTCTTGGGTCATTTTTAGGCTGCTCATGTCTCCCCCTCTTGCATACTCACACCAGTGCCGGGCAAAGAGGCAGCCATAAGGGCAGGACAAGGGCTGCTCACCACTGCCAAAAGTGAAGCCGTTTGAACTCAGCACAGGCTTGATGCACACCACGGTGGTGATGGCGAGAGTGGTGTAAGCCAGCAGCATCAGGGACAGCCAGGTAAGCAGTCCTTCCAAACCCTAGCAGTGTGCTGGGGACGTGTGTCAACACCTCTTCTGTTTGCTTCTGCACTTTGCTTCTCTTTCAGCTGGCAAAGCCACTATCTCAATAGGGAGCAGCTCCAACCAAGAAAAATAAGCATTACCTTTCATTCCCAGGCTTGTTTATCATTACCATGATGCTCTGCTCTAGCTGGGAGGCCGCATCATGCATCATGCTGCCTACTTTCAAATAATAAGCTACACGTGTAAATAGGCTTCTCTGTTTTGAGCTGAATAGCCAACAAATGAGCAAACAAAAACTCCACAGCCCACCACGCTCTGGTTTAACCGGCGCAATAGATGCCTTTATGCATCCTGAAGGTGATCCATCCATCACGCTCACAGCTCGAGTGGCTTCTGCATCACTTGTCAACATTCAAACACGGTTGCGCTGGCTGCAGCCGGCCCGCGTGTCGCTGCGGGTCAGGCTGGCACTGCTGCCTCCTCTGCTACTCTCAGACCTAAAATTGATGTGATGCTGGCTGCCGCTACATCATCATTATCGCAGCTGCTGTGGAGGCAGGAGACGGATTCAGCTGCGCGAGGTACATCTCCTCACACCGGGCTGGAAGAGGAGGGCGTCGAGAGGGTGTTTAATCTGAGCAGGGGTCCTGTGGGACAGCCCAGCTCCGGATTAGACCACTACAGCTTTGATATAACGAGCCTGTATGAATTTCTGAGCACTCTCCTGCTGCACAGCTTCTCCCCTGTTGCACCTCCTCCACAAACAGGGTTTCCTTTATCACTGCTCTACCTTCTTCCCTATTCCTTAATTTTCTTCCATAGCCTGTATTATTATGTATTGCAAGAAGAGTTATTTAAGAGCCTTTGGACTATAATAGGCTTGGCATTACAGGAAAATAAAGCAGCTCTCCAGGAAACTTGTGCTGATTTCAGCCTTCCATTTTACGCTGTGATGCATCACACTGTGCTCTAATGTCTCACTAATCTGCAGCTCAATCTGCTGTTAAACGGGCTTGTGATGCAGAAGCTGCTCACTAAGGTTGCTTGATATTCATCTGTTGATTGAATCATTTGCTTCTTGTGATTTGCAAATGCGCCAAAGAGCCAGAAGCCCTTTTTCTTCCAGAAAAGTTAATTGGATCAGCACTCTGCGCTGGCAGGAGGTACCCTTCTCCTACCCAGACCTTGGCTGACTCCAGCGACAAGGAGAGGCCACCCAGCAGGATAGGATGCTGGGACGAAGGATACCACAAGAGACAGGGTCCCTAAGTGCCCATTTTCTGCAGGAACCAAAATCACCAGTTTCAGAGACCTCAAGCAACCGGTGAGGAGATACACATTGTGCTCCTCCAGTGAGGCAGAGCCCTGCCCTGAAGTGATGCTCCTGGTCCTTCAGCCTCACCCCAACAAAGTATCCAGCAGCAGGGCTGGCCACCAGCACACCTTGCTTCCATCAGACATTCCCTACAATGAATTTAACCCTCCACACTCCCACCTTTCTCATTTTTGAGAGCTAGCTGTTACCAGCAGCCCCTCTCAACCCATCCCACCTGACCATTCACAGGTACAACCACCTCTTCATGGCCTGTAAATGAAGACTCTGCTTCAGCACCAGTTGGGCCTAGCTAATTTTTAGTACTCCAGCACACAACACGCCACTTGCTGTCTTCCTCAATAATTAAGCAGTTAACACCACTGTCAAAGAAGCACTGAATGATATTTCTATGCAGTCTCCAACCAACTGATGTCCTAAGCAGGCTGCAGGGCTGCATCTCTGTGATTATCTGGCTGTAAATAACGCCTCAGAATATATGGTTTATTGTGGTGATAACACACATTTTGTAGGTTACATAAATTGGAGCAATCCTGCTGACAGAGGAAAAATAGTGGTGTGTGATGGTTTCCTCTGGTTGCTAGGAAATAGAGTTAGTGCTTGGATCCTTACATGCCTCGGTGCACACCCATGACAGATGATAGATTCAGCACATGTGTGGAGCCCAGCCTGTTAGCAAGCCCTGACTGAGGGGAAAGCAGCAACACAGTGACAGCCAGATCCATTTAACAAAAATATATGCATTTTTCATTAAGGGAATTACATTTGTTTGCCCAAGGCATTTAGGGAAATGTAAGCAAAGTATAAAGTTGGATCTAAAGAGACAGGTGGTCCACGCAGGCAAGCCCAGGGTGGGTACACAGATGCACAAGATGGTCTATGTTGAGGATTCTAACACCTGGCCAAAGCTCTAATGTGATTGAGCTGTGATTATTTTTTTTTTTTTTTTCCAAAATACTGTCTTTCATAGCACTGCAAAGGGCATGCAGCCTGAAAGGCCAGAGCTGGCCCCATGGACCCCCCCCCCCCACACTGCAGGGGCTCAGAACAGCTGTCAGGGGTTATAACATGGGGGTTTTATCCACTTGCATGGAGAGGCTCGGCCTGGCTCCTGCTTCTGTAAATGTTTGCTAAAGCAAATTGCAGTTTGTTCTGCTGGTCTCATGCTCCAATTTGCTGGAAACAGCACTGCGCTCGGCCAGAACCCAGGGACAGTGGTCAGGCAACAGCAAACAGGGAGCACTTCTTTACTTTTATATATGGGTGTGTGCATGTCTATGCTTTTAATACACACACACGTATACATGTACTGTTAGGTCAGTTAATCCATCCCACTCTGCCTCAAGGCAGGGACAGCCGTACCCACCCATCCCCACACACACCTCTAACCTGCTTTACACAGAATCACAAGGTTGGAAAAGGCCTTTAAGAGCATCAAGTTCAACCATTCCTGTCCTATGCTAAACCATATCTCTAAGTACCTCATCTACCCTTTTATTAAACACATCCAGGGAAGGTGACGCAGCCTCTTCCAGGCCCTGACAACTCTTTCAGTGAAGAACTTTTTCCTAACATCTAATCTGAACCTGCCCTGGTTTAACTGTAGTAAAGCTGAATTATAAGAACAACATTAAACCATACAGCTTAAAAGAAAGAAAACAATTGTCATGATTACAATATGCTCTGGATGGGGTATCTCATACACAGCCAAGGGAGCTGGTCTGCCTTCTTGCGTCGTTGCTATTGCTTTTACTGTAGTGTAGTCCTGGCAGGACCAGTCCGTGCCAGCAGCGAGCTCTACAGACTCAGTGCTTAGCCTAAGTTGCCTTTTAGAGCAATCAACCTCTCCTAAGAGCTGTTCTTCGACTGAGCTTGTCTCTGTGCTGCTCCCACCAGAGCAACTGGGACATCCTCCACTAAACTCAGCAAAGTAAGGCTAGAGGAAGTTAAAAAAAATGGGCTACCAGGGTCATAGACTGATTGGTTCCTATAATTAATTATATGGCACAGACCAACACCTTTTTTCTTAAGAGATTCCTAAGGATTTGCTGGAGTCCAAGCACACAGGTGGTATTTCCTGAATTCCTGTTGCTCTTCAGTGCAAAATTTCTTCCTTTTGGGTAACCCCTCCCCAGATTAGACACTGGTCCATGCAAGGGGTGCAGCAGCTAAAGGCTGCATTTCAGCTGGGATGGAGTAAGAGGACAATTAAAACCTTTCGTCCCCAGCTCCAACAAGTTTCTCTAGCTCCCCACCACCTAGCCTGAGAGTAGGATCTCCTGAGCTTGGCATCCAGCTGAGGATCAACCCTCCCACAGGACTCGTCCCCGCACCAGCCACAGTTGTCTCACAGGGGGAGGCAGAAGCAGTGCCCACTCCCTCAGCCTGATAGAATTAATCCCAGCAACACAAAATACTTCTCTAAGCCTTCAAAAGGCCTGCTGCTCCTTGTTTCGCCCCCAAATCTTGAAATTCTCCAAAAGAATGAGGAGTGCTTTGTCTATGAAATGCCTCATGACATTATTAAGGCACAGAGTTTATTAGGGTGCGCAGAAGAACATTCTCCCCTGCCTGTGGCACAGCACAGCTCAGGGCTTTTGCCTCTTAATTCAAGCCACCCTAATCTGCTCTGCCATTCACAGCCCCCAACCCCACAGTGCCTTGAATGTGTCCCTGCCTGTTGGCAGCTATGACCCTCACTTCACTGACATGGGTGGAAAGCTCCCTGAACGGCCTTTGACACAGTGCTTTTGTTGTTACGCCTTCAGATGTTTCTGAAGAGCACACAATGCCTTTGCCTCCACGTCTGAAAGACTAAAGCAGGCCATGGACCCAGCTGAATAATTTGGGGTCTATCAGCTGATATAGAGATTTATCCTTTTTTTTTAAAGCAGAAGTTAGAAGGGACAGTGCATAGACATGCATCAACCCCGCAGCCCTAAACTCTTCAGCAAAGTTACCTCCATTAACACAGAAGGTGGCAGGAGTCTGACTCATGCCCAGGAGGACAACCAGGATCCGTGTTTCTGTCCTGCCTTCACCTCCCTTTGCAACCAGATGGGAAAGGGAACAGACTTAAAAAGCTGGGCGCTCAAAGTGTTTGGTTCTGCCTGAAGTGAGACATCATTGTTTCCCCAGGATGCACTGTGAAAGAAGAAAACCTTTGCCAGTGTTATGCTTTATAATGCCATGATCTTCATAACAGCCCATCACGGTTCATCGGCATGTGATCTGGCAGGGGATCAGTTTTCCCTTAAACCATCCAGACTGTGAGAAGTGGGGCAGAGAACTGACACAGTTCCTGGTTGGGTTTTCAAGCAATCCTTGCAGGAGTCTCAGCACGTCCTGGCCCATGCCAACTCACACCTCGCTCAGAGCAAAACTCGATCACAGCATCCCTATTCCTGCCACAGGCCAGATCTGGGCAACCTCACCTTGTCAGCATGCCACCCCTAGTGCCAGTCCCATGGGCTGAGGGGTCACCTAAGAAGCCTGGGACCCCCACACTGATAGAAATTGTTTCATTTTCAGCACAAAGCTTGTCCCTGGGTGCTTACCCCCATTTACGAATACCACAGTTAAGGGATTACATAGCATCACCTGATAATTCAGGTTAGCAGCCTTTAATTTCACCACTTAAAAGGGCTGCAATGCCAGCCCCCCAGCACACAGACAACCCCCCATGAGTGCAGACAGCCTGGTAGCTGCAGTGCCACGTCCCCTCACTAAAGTCCTCTCTAGGTACACTGCTGGAGCTGCTCAAAAGCAGCACAGAAGTTCCCCTCACACCAACGTCTTCTCCTGGGGCAAAGGCCATTTAGGCTGTTCCGATGTACCAAAACAGAATTGTCCCCAACCCCCCCTTTGTTTTTATTATTCAGCTGGTTTCAGTGATGTGATTAACAGAGCAACCTGCAAACTACTGCTGTGACATTAAAGGATGGGGTGAAATAGGGATGAGAGAGCAGGGAGTGGGTTGCATCCCCACAACAAACCCTTCTGCAGCTCTGCCTGGAGCCGTGCCCCAGGCTGTGTCTGGGGAAGCCAGGCAGCTGCAGCCCCTGTGCACGCTCACACTCCTCCACCACTTCTGCTTTTGCACCAGGATGGTGTTTTGAGAGGCAGGAGAGGGAAGCCATCTGTGGGGCTTCCTACAATTAACCCCTTGCTCCTTACCATGGTGCAGGACTATTTTTCACCCGGATGAGTTTCCCAGCTCAGGTGGGTTTTGTACCATCAAGGGAAAGCAAGGTGGAAGCCAGCACATGGAGGTACAAGCTCCCAGGGAAAGCATCTTCAAGAGCAAAGCTAAAGGGGGGGTGAAGCAAAGCCCCAACCTTGTAAACCCCCACCCCCCCGCCACATCCTTGGCTTTACAAGAGTTGGAGCCTGTTATGCAGCACAGTTTGGCACAGAGCTCCATGAAAGCTTGAGCAACTGGGAGACAACATTCCCCGAGGGAACGAGGAGCTTTAACTTTCGTAGCACAGCAAGCATGCAAACGCAGGATCTTGGGGGAATAAGAAGAGATAAGTTATGTCATTTCATCGCTGTTCTTGGAACGGAGACAAAAAAGCAAAAGAAAACAAAACAGAGCACCCCCTGGGATCCATAAAGAGGAAACTAAAAATATGATAAATAGGCTGGATCGTTATTTTCTGAAGATGACATATTGCAGCTCATGTTATATATCTAGATTCCTATTGTCACTAAGGATAAAAACTTTGGCACGGAGCAAGTAAAGGAGGAAAATTTAATTTCTGCCATACCACAAACTAATAAATACTGGTAAAGAGCCAGCTACTAAAAACACAAGCCAGAAATTCCAGCCCTGCGGGACAGGAGAGGAGGAGGAGGTGGAGGAGAGCAGCAGCTTTCCTTGCCAACAGCAGGCAAAGGGTTAAGCAAAGGTGCAATTTATCCCGTTAGCTTAAACACTGGTAGATGCTAAGAGAATTACAAGATCAGAAAATAACTGCAAAGTGTGTAAAGATAATCATAAATCCATGCGAACTAATGCACGCTAATAAATGCTCAGGAGATTATGCTAGAAACACCTTCTGGTTTTATAATCGAGCAGTAAGAGTAGCTGGGTTCCCCATAGCAGTGAGTTACCTCCTGCAGCGCAGGACACTGGGGCCTGTGTTGGGATTTACCCACAGAAAAGACTCCCAGAGGAATCTGGGGATAAAGCAGGAGGGCTGAGAGATGAGCAATATTAAAAATAAATTCAGAGAAGGCAGAAAGTCAGGATGCTTCGTGCAGTTTTAAAGGCACGACAGCGTAACGGCAGCCAAAAGGGATGGGAAAGCCCTCCTTTAGAGTTGCTTGGCACCAGGCATGAAATCTTCAATTTCAGATACTGGGGAGGAACCTATATGTTAGCACACTGTGACAAGATTCGACCACCCCGCTGGCTTTCCCAGAAAATAGGGGTCACAGAGCCAGCCTGCACTCGGAGCTGGGGAATTTTTCCTCATTTTCTTCCTGACTCTGCTAAGTCATCCTGTACCAAAGCCTCTCTTGGTATAACTGCAGTTCTTTTAACTCTTGAAATGCCAAAAATGGGACTGGGAAGGTTATGAATTTATGGATTGTTTTGGTCTTTAATGCTTAAAACCTCTCCCAGCTCTTCCACACCCCCAGTCCAGCCAGACAATCCCCTGCCTCATCCCACCCCAGAACCTGAAGGTTTCACAGGGGCTTTTGAGAGATCTGCTGAACAGCCAGGAAAAATGTAACCTCTTAAAACCTGAGCTTTGCTGACACTGAATCATAAAATAGACTTGGGAGTTTTGGTTACATCAGCAAAAGGTCACATGGAGCAGAGGTTAAGAGCACACAGATTTGGTGCTGAGCATGAGGGTTTGTAGGGCAGCATGAAAACACCTGTTCAGGTTGGTTTGGGATTTTCCTTAAACAGCTCTGAGTAAATGATTCCCTGCCAAAACCAGCACGGTGGCAGGTGTGATACAGGTGTGACAAGTGTGACTCAAAGGTAGCTACACACCAGCAGGATGGAGGGCAGGAGCTTCCCCAAACTTAAAGCAATCTCTTCCAATAGCACAAACACAGATGGGATGTACAACCCACATGTGAGCACGTGTCCCCAAACCACCCAGGACAGAACATCCATAGCTCAAGTGATTCTGCCATCACCCTGCCTTCAAACACCGCCAGGTTTGTGCATATGTGTGCACAGAGACACAGCCGGGTCCGGGGCGGGCTCTGAGACATACCCCCACCATGGAGAGCAAGTTCAGCTGCTTACCCAAAGAGGAAGGAATAAACAGGTACAACCACCTTTCTCTTCCCATTCTGGTGTTTCTGAAACCTTGCTTTGCCTGACCCACGTGTCTCACGAACACACGTTTCATAAACAACACACGTGGCTCAATAACCATGAAACCCAGTTCTTTGATATCCCCAGGCACTGTGGAAGAGGGGGATGCACAGAACACATCCCCCTAAGAGCACCCTGTAGGAAATCCCACCCTTGGATGGCTTTCCCCTGACACAGAACAAGCGGTTTGGGCCCCTGCAATGGGAACAGCTCAGACCCATCGAGCTGGGTACAACCTGCAGCTCCATCGCTGCACAAAGCTTTCCCTTCCACATATCAAGGAACGTAGCCCCAGGTTACAAAATGCCTTACAGCTACACCTTTGTCTCGGGGAGGAAATCAAATCAAATACAGGATAACCCTCTAAGGAAAGACTTTCAGGACAGTTTGGTGGGAAAGAGCAAGGGAAAAGAAGACTATGAAGAAAATGAGATGACCGACTTCTTAAAGCAGCTCCTGCTTTCATCCTTCTCCTCCTGCACGTTTGAACCAGCCCTTATTCACCTCTGAATCCAGGGCTTTAGGAAGATACCTGTGCTACACCAGGCCCCTGAGCAGGTTCCAAAGAGTCAAATTTAATCCAGTAAGTCAAAAACAAAGAAAAAATGCAAAGAAAACTCAGCAATCAAAGTTGAGCCTGTGCATTGAATCTAATACCTGGATAAATCCCTATGGAACATTAAAGAAAGAAAAAAAAAAAGCAAAGCAAGATGTGTATAAAGTTGCCTAAGATAAGCCATTCCCCCTTTATCCCTTCATTTCATAGCAAAAACAGAGTCACTATTCACGCTGCAGAGTTTTTCAGATGAAGTAAATACTGCTACATCCATCCTTCATTGGAAAAACATGGACCTGCAGTTTTCACGGGGGTTCATTTCCAAAGCTATGGCCCCATCCTGCCTTGGAAGTAATTTCTTTTCTTAATTATACCTGTAAAATAAATACATGCTCCTTACATAATTAAAAAGGGCACAATTGATAGATATCTATTTCTGGACAATGATCTCACTTTGTTTATGTAGGAAAATTTCCAGAGGGTTCCAAAGACAAAAAAAAAAANCCCAGACTTCTCCGGTCTGAATGTATTTATTTGCAATAATGATTGCGGCTTTATGCGAGCAGATGGGCAGTCCCTGAGAGGATGATTTGTTTCCCCTCTTTTCTTACTTCATGATGTATTTTATGATTTCAGCAGGTCAGTGGCTGCCATGTGTTTCTTTCTAATCTGCAAGCGCTTTTCGTTTGCCTCATTCTTGGCAGCCGTCGTATTTACCAAAGAGATCAGACACGGACAGATGATGGCAGAGATCCAGGCTCCCTGAGAGTTCAGCACTTGGATGTTGGCAGCAAATAAAGATATATGGATTGCTGTTGTTGGTTCAAACTTACAGGGGCTTTTTTTCCCCCTCCTTATATTTCAGTTTCTGTGTGCACATGTATGTGTGCACGTATATGTGTGTGCTTACACACACATGTTTTTAAATTCTCATTGTAATACCCTCAACCAGATAGAATACAGATGAGCTGCTATAAGAAGAACAATAGATGTCAACTAGATTACTATCCTCTCCTTTTTTTCCCCCCTTTATTTCTTCTCCTCTTTTTTTCCCCCCTTCTTTTTTTATAGGCCTGGGTTGTTATAAATCCTCCATGCCCATTAACCTCTGAACCACACTGATGATATCTCTTCCGAGCTAAATTGCCTGTATTTCCAGACATTTGTTTGTTCACTTAGAGGTCTGTTGGCAGCGGGAGGGGGAGAGCAGCCCACTGCTGAATAGGACTCATGGATTATAAATGAAAATTCTTTCCCTCCTTGTAAGATGATGCTTCGAGACCTGTAGCAAACGGACAGCTCTGGTTTATATGCTCACAGGTGGAGGCCAACAGGAGAAAGTTAATCACACTGATACCAAAAATACCCCAGCAGCATACTGGGAGTACTGGATCCATCCCCATAGCTGTGCCCTACCCAGCGAAACCTCCGTGCCAATGCGTGAGGTCACCTGCTGTCACCACACTCTTGCTGCAGCACTAGTGCGAGGGGCCAAGCCAGGCCGGCATGCTGCAGAGCCAGGGAATGTAACGCAGCCCCTGGACACAAACCCAAACTGGGATGGGTGCCTGTCCCAGGAGCGCTGCCAGAGACTGGGATCGTGAAATCAGCAATGGGAAAACTGACGGTCCAGGCGGGTCTCCCAGAACCTTTACTCTCCTTATCACTAGGGTGCAAGCACCCTGCTTGTCTCTCCAGGATGCAAAGACACAGCACATAGTACTGCCATCCTCTGCCCATGCCCAGGACCGCTGCGGCTGGGCACAGCCTGCTGCCAGGCTCCTCAGGGCATCTCTGCTCTGCTTTCCTCACTGCCCACACCTTGCAAGGTTACACAAATCCTCTGATCACACACTAACATTTTTCTTCTACCAGGAGGAACAATGCCTTGGTGGCTGGAGGGCAAGTTAGCTGTTTCTTTTAAAGACTAAAATAAAACATACAACAGGACCACAGAGTTGAGAAGCAGCATTAGATGTAGATTTACTTTTCCTTCCCCACAGCACAGTACGTCTCTGCTGAACCACAGGCTTGGTGCAAGCCACTGGCTTCATCCTTCTGGGTAGCTTTGCACAGAATTAGAGCCACCGAGCTCCTGAAGCCCCTGGAGCTGCCAGTAGCTCCCTAACAGCCTCCAACAGGACCTACTGTGCAGTTCCTGAGTAAACATGGCTGAACAGCATTCCCAGTATCCTTACTTTAAAATAAAACCTTGGAAGCAGTAAGTGTGCTGGCATTTCCAGTGCAGACCTCCTGCCTTTGCTACTGTCATATATATTTAAACTTATGGTTCCAAAATAGCATTTTGCTTCCATATATCATTACACCCCTTTAAGCACAGGTTCCATATGAGCTGTTTTGGAGCCGATTCCTCAGTCTTTCCCACTCATTATGGGTGTGGGTCCCTGAACGCTGCAGGTGGTGGGAACAGGAGCAGTTCCCCCAGATCCCTTGGCACACTGTACCCTCCTTTCCTAGTCCCCAAGCTTTGTACTGGGGACATCCCCCATTAGTCACTGGTGGTTTATGGAGGCCATCCCGCAGCTTTCTGCCCTTGCATCCCAGTTCACTCTGTTTCTTAGGAACAGGTCTGAAAAAGCCTTTCAAAGGTGGGCTGCTCATGAATAATCTGAGACCTTTGCTGCCTAGGGTTTGTCACACCCTGCCCTGACTCATACCAGGGCCTTCCCAGCTAACCTCTGTCTCCTGGTTATAGTTCATAGCTCCTCTGAACCAGCCAGTGGGCCAAAGCAAAGACCTGCAAGGAAGAGTGTGGGTTACATGCCCCCCCATGAACACATCTACAATCCTTGCCTAGCAGAGGATAGGAAGCTATAACAATCCCTGGGGTTTTTTTTCAGATCATTCATGTTTTTCCTGCTCTCTCAGTAACAACTCCTGATTTCCATGGCAACCCTTGCATGCTTCAGTACGTGGTACTTTTTGCTTATGTGGAGCACTGTTCCCACATTCCAGGATGACCAAGCTCCCCAAAAAGCCAACAGAAAGCTCTCAACACACACACTTTGCCATCTCTATCCTGCTGTCCTAGCCACGCATCTGCACGTTTCCCAGTGCCTGGGAGAGAACAGTATCACCAGGATATACACTACTGTCTGTTCCCCATCCAAGAGTTCATTTTAAACTTGGCCGTGGTTTCTATTTTAATCCCACACACACATTTTTGGAAACATTTACTAAACCATTAACACATTTATATGAAAGGAAAGATGGTGATTAGCATTTCCCCCCCATCATTTCTTTTTGTGTCAATTTTTTGGCTCTCTTGCTGCAGCAGAACATGGTTACAGCCATGCATACAATTCTAGGGGGTGTGAATTCCTTCACAGCATAAACTTGATTTACCTCTGCCTCTCTTTGCTTTTCCTCCATTTCTACACACACTATTCCACCAACACTCATGTGCCTGTAATAAGATGAGCATCACAAGCTTTACCCAACAGGAGAACTTCATCTGGGTCCAGTGTGGGGTTGGGGTTTTTTAAAAACAGGTTTGTGTTAATAGCTCATTAAGACAGACAGTGGATTCGCCTGGTCTGGCCCTTATGCATCTCCTTTTGATGCCTATTGAGATGTTTTCATAAGTAAGAATCCTTTCCAATGTAAAGGAGCAGCAATTAGTAGATTTATTTATTTTGCTGTAATTCACACCACAGCACCAGCAGTCTCTGATGGTCAAGGCACAGAGTAAATAAACAAAATCCACTTGAACCATCTTAAATTTATCCCATATGATGGTTCAGAGGAAAATCAAGGCTGCTGTGGGATCTCTGACCACATGAAATCATGAGTGCAAAGATGTAGCCATCAGGGCTGCAAATTAGCACAGAGGAGAGGGTTGGAGAAGGTTGTTAATGAAGTGCAGCAGCTTGGAGCTGGGGAGGTAAGCCAGCTGCAGAGAGCTCGGGCAGAGCCTCCTTCCACAGCAGAAAGTCCTTCTGACTTCATTTCCAGTTGCATTTTTTTCTTCACTGCATTGAAATCTCATTTGCTGCTTCCTAGCAGAGGAGCTGCATTTGTTGTGGGGATGGTACAGGGACTGAGGGATCACAGGCATGGATGGGATGTTGCACCAGGAGACTGCAGAGGAGGGTGTGTCACAGGATTCTGCCCAAAACAAGACTACCCATGTTTCTTTGGGTAAAAATGACTGAACATATGCCAGATGCACACTGGCTTGGCCAAGGGAACCAAATTTATCACTTGTGATATTAGAAGGATGAAGTTACACAGCTTACAGATGGAGTTTGACCTTCTTTTGGTTTTTGTGGGCACTTGTTTTTGCAGTTAGGGCACAGACCCCTGGATGATTCCCAACAGCAGGCTTTTTTTCACCTAGCTGTTTTTCATGAGCTCCTTTCATGTTCCCCCAAGTCCTGCTGCCCACGGGGCTAGAACAGACTCACACTTCTGCTTCCACAGCAAAAGCTCAGCTTTTCTTAGACTTCCCACTCTAACTCCAAGGCCAGCTGGTAGAAAGAAAACAACATCTAAGGAAAGAGCATCTACCCACTTCTCTCAATGTTAGCACTGGCTTGAGATGTTGGGATACTCTAGTATTTATGCCCTGAATTGCAAACCCTGTCATCCATGTAAGACATGGAGCTGGCAAAATTAGAGTAGAGGCTGGTTTGAGAGAGGAGAATCTAACTGGGCACACCAGCCATAAGCAGGTAGCTGGATTTGAAGGCATGAAGATGCAGGTGGTGGTCTGTCCATCTTGTGTATTCTGTTCCACGCAGCCAGAGTGCTCCGTGCCCCCCTGCTTCCCAGGCTGTGCCCTTGCAGCCTCCAGGCAGGGGGCTCAGATGCAGACCTGCACTCTCTCTCCTTGGATACAGCTTGTTGTGGATGGACAGAAACCCTTCAGGACAAAAGCCACATGTGGCCAAGAGTTTTACCTGCAGATGTTTCCAGGAGAGACGTACTGCACTCAAGTGCATCATAGATGTTCAGGCAAAACAAAACCCCAACCCTGACATGGAAGGTCCACTAGAACACTCCCTTATGCTCCAGAGACATTTTGTGTCCAATTTCCCCTCTGCATTTGATATATATCAACAAGGTAGCAGGAAGACACCTTTCCATATAAAGCCTACTTCCTTTGCTTTATTCATGAGAGAAGCTAACCATTGCTGAGACAACAGAGCCATTGGTACAGAGCTGAGAAGCATCATGGGGAGAGGACATACCACCCTCCTTACGGATTCACCCAGGGCAGCACAGAAAACCAATACATTGATTAAAAACTCAAGCCCTTTCCCTTGACTTACAGCAACAACAAGATTAAATAAAAGCCAAGTAACTTTGTACAAAGTAGCTCTCAGCATCTCTCATTTGCTTCTGGTCCTGGATGTTCTGGACTCCTACCTGCATCTTTTGAAAAGCTACTCCCGTGCTATTACCTTGGGTACGATGTTGCTTCCACCTTTCTTGGAGGCTGTTCCTTAATACTGGGTAAAATCTCACTTATGCCAGTGATCCTCAAAGCTGGGCTTGCAAGGAAAGGCCATTTCAGAAGCTGAACTTCAAGGTAGAGGCATAAAGCTAAGGACCGCACAAGAAATAACATGCTGCTTCAGGCTGGGAGGGTTGAGAGACAGCCCAGCTCACGTGCTGGAGATCAACTCTTTTTAGATGAGAGTTGGTAAGGCAGCCAGCAAATGTTACTGCAGACACAGCTGACAAAACCTTGTCACAACACGTTTCTTGGGCAGAAACGAGTCACTCAAGTTTACACTGGCATTCAAGCAAAGCGATGTGGGGAGAAGGGTCTGCACAGCCTCCACACACATGCGTGATGCTCCAGAGCATGGGAGGAACTCTCAGGAGGTGGAGAACAAAGACAGAGGCTGGACTGTGGAAGTCCTCAATGTGTTACCAGAGGCTACAGGTGGTCACCACATGAGCAAGAGAAAATGTGCCTGTGAGTGGAGCGATGACAGGTCTACAGTCACGAGCAATTTTCTCTAAGATGCACTTAGGCATCTGCTCTAGATTAGCATTGGTTTACTTAAAAAGAGCATTTTGGAGATATTTAAGCAGGTAAGTGGCTGTACCCAAGCATAAGGAAGAGACTTTGCTAAGCAGATATGGGAACACTTGACAGGTTGGATAAGGTCAGTCCCATCACTGAGATAAAACCCAGAGCACATCACAGACTGTCTTTGGGGACATGAAGAGCAGCACTGGCTCAGACCAGCAGTGCAGAATACAATCACTGCAGCAAAATGCTAAGTAGTGAGGACTTGCAAGGTTTGAGTATCTGGGACAAAGAAAAAGAAGATTTTCTTCTGCCTCTGCTAGAAGCTGTGAAACCCAGGCTTTATAGCTTGGAGGCAAGAGACCAGTGCAGGTTAAACTACTTTAACTACTGCAGTTAAACTACTTCCACCAACTCAGTCACGAGCTGGCACACCTAGCCCCTGCTTTCACCAATGTTCTGCAATATCAGAGTTTATTTTTAAAGCCCTATTAAAACAAAACCCTACCAAAACCAAACCCTAAATAGATAACTACACCATTCAGGCTCACGTAATACTCATAACCATGCAGATGTATAAAGTAGACTCAGGTACAGGAGAGAACAGCTTCAAAGGCTGAGTGGTAAGATATATGCAAACACCTAATAAATATGATAAAAACCCCATTAAACCAAGAAGAGTCGGCCTGCCCTTGAGGCAGAAGGAAGCCACTCACATGGCTGAGACAAAGGGGACATAAAAGCAGGCAAGGAGGTTCCCAAGAGCTGGCCCTGAACAGCAACCAAGGGAGCTGGGGCAGGGCATCATCCTCAAAGACCAGAGCAGGTTTGCTCCTCTGCAAGGGCCTGGTCAGAAGCAATTACTTTTGGCAGCCAGCAGTACTCCATGCCAGCCAGCGAGACAGGATAAGCCTGAAGAGAACCTCAGCCTTGTCAAACCCAGCCCAAGGTGGGGGTTTGGGCCCACAGAAGCAGTCCCTTCACTTCTCAGCCCTGACTCACCCACGGCAGTAACACGCTCTCCACATTCCAGCTTATCTGTGGTACCTGACTGTCCCAGCACCCGGAGATACCTGACCATATTGCACACAGCAGCTGCACACTTAACAAGGAAGGTGGGCTCCAGGGACCCATCACCCACGTTGGCTCTGTGACATGAAGACACCAGACAGCACACGGGGCAGACTGCCAGCCATGCTGCATGAAGCTCTGCTTCCCCCACCCTAAGGCCTCACCTAAGAGGTGAGATACCACTTGCTAACGGGTCCCTGCTGCATCATGGCCAGGGCTATGCCCACCAACCACCATGGTGTGGGTATCACCAGGCACATCAGGTCCTGCAGACCATTCAGCTCATAATTGCACCCTTCAAAAGCCAACTCCACAAGCACATGTAGAGCCAGTAACTGCCAGCAGACAGCAAGCAGCTCTTGCATAGTGCCTTACTGTCCATATCTTGATTTCTTCAGCCTGAATCACAGGACATGGGTGGCAGTCCCCTCCTGCTCTTTTGCAGAGGCCAGAGCACAGGGGTTTTGCATACAAGTTCTAGTTCAGGTTTTCCTCTCATTTCTTTAAAAGACTTAATTCCTTCAGTGCTTGGATTCTGGGATTTTAATGGCTTTAGCTCTGTTTCCCCTTTTCCTGCTCTGCATCTAATACTTCAGCCCATAAATCTCTGCAAACACACAGCACAAAAGCAGGTAAAGAAAGCTGTATAGCCATAAAACACGCTGGAAAGAACCAACATAAAACACCCCATACAAGGATTATAATGAATGGAAGAGGAGGCAGGGAAAGTCAGATTAAGTGTTGCTGTCAAAGTTTAAGTAAGTCTCAGAAAAGGTGTTGTACAATAGCTTAATTAAGCTACAGTAGATCATAATCAGTAAGATATTATTCTGCTGATGGAAAAGCTTAAGAAGAGCAGATGAATACAGGGCAAGCTAACTCTGGGACTTTCTTTAATACAGTTGCCCCCTAGTCATCTCCCCCACCCCTGTATGCCTCCCCTCTACCAGGGACGCACATTTGGAAGGGAGGATGTAAACGCCTGTCCCCATCCTATCAACCATCCTCCTCTACAGTACATGGCATCTCCTTCTGCTTCTGTGCAGTGGTGGCCACAATTAACATTAATAACTATTTCACTCCATAGATTTAGTCCTGTTCCTCTGGGTAATTATGATCTTTCTTCCTCTCCCCAACGCTCATTTCAAATCCTTGTGGGTAATGTGCAGCCAGCTGATTTTGCATTTACCTCAGTTCTATTTGTTTGACACATTTCAAGCAAGCTCTGCTGAAAAACACTACAAAGCCAGAAACTCCTGCTCATTAATAACATTCACATCACCTCCTTCTTAGCTTCTTTAACATGCTGCTTTTATTTGGTCTAATTGCAACTCTCAGCGTGATTAATAACAACATTTTTGCAAGGAGCTGGGGAATTTGATATCCCTGTCCTCATATGGGTCTGATCACATCCATGCTGAGCCCAGGCACGCTTCCTGCAAGCTTAATGCAAAAGCTCAGTGTCAAATGATCCTCCTTGTCTAGTACACACTAATTACTAGTGCTGCTATACTCACCTAGGTCCCAAACATGGATTGAAGATTGTAGATAGATAACATGGTTCTGCCCTGGGAGACAAAGCTTTCCTCTGCCTCTCCTCCTGTATGTAGGCTCTTCTTTTCTCAGCTTCACCTCTGAGCCTAGACCCTTCACCATGTAGAATTATAGAATCATTTAGGCTGGAAAAGACTGTTAATACCATTCAAGTCCAACCAGAAAAGGTTAGCAGGGATATTGGAAGTTTAAGGACTTAAAATTATACCCAGGAAGCCTCTTAGTCCAAGGCACTGAGCCTCTTTGGAAAGACACTGCAGAAACTGTAACAGGCACTACGGAAAGCAAACTCAGAATTAATCAGTGTTAAGTTTTTCAAATGCAAAGAGATAAGCATCACCAAAGAAGCCTCCTAAAAAACAAATTTGAGTCTTCTAATAGTTACAGTTTTTAAAATAAAATTTTAGTCTTCTAATAGTTAGGGCTTTTTAAAAATAAATCTCATTTTCTTATACTACTGCTGAAAACTCCTTAAATCAATTGCAACCTTGGAATATCCTCTTTTTCTTACAGCAGGTAGGGGCAAAGCTCCCATAGACTTTAAATAAACATGATGAGCATCAGTGTACATTTCTGAAGCGTCATCTGGAGGTCACACATTAATATTTGAGGATGACACAGCCTGGCTTCCCACTGCACTGGTAGAAGCAGCACAACTGCAGTTAACTTCTCCAGTATAGGCTGAATCTTTCCCAGTTAACTGCTGAAGTAGTGTCTTGCCCATGTTTCACCTAAGCAAGACAGCCCCTACTTGGTCCCCAAACCAGCGGGAGAAAGGGCTCAGGTTGTTTCCCTGGGACCAGATTTCCCTCCCCCATTTACTCCCACCAGACAGGCTGTCAGACCAGATTAAAACCACATGGACACCAACAAGCATCTCCTACCCACTTCTCTCCCAGGCTGCTTATTCTCCACATCATTTGCTTTGCAAAACCCTTTAATTAAACAGTAAAGGCCCACTGATTATCACCTACTCAGAAAATACCATTTGGAATCAGGGAATTAACTACAAGCTCCTACCCAGTATCCCAGAGTTTCATCTTTATCCTGATTATCTCCTACAAGTGCTATTCCCCTTTTGGTGCTCCACCAGATGTTACCACTTCTACACTGAAAGGCTGAGAAAGCAAAGAGCTAAACTCGGGGTTCAGCATGGTGTGGGAAGGGGCCTTTTGGCAGGAGCTCAAACTGAGTCGGGTACTGCGTATTGCCAAACCCACCCGCAACTGCAAGCACGGGGGGGTGGCTGGTGCAGCAGGGACAAGGAGTTGCAATGCTGGCCAACACTTCTCCTCACCAGGGCCCTCAGGACACCGCTGTGGCATGAAGGGCTGCTACTGGGCATGAAATCTGCACCTGACCCATCCCAGCACCACAGAGATGGGCACCATGCAGAAAGGCAGGCTCACCTTCCCATGCGAGCGTGCGTGAAGCTGGCTGCTCACCCGCTTACCATAAACCACCCCTACCCCAGTCAGCAGTAGTTGATAGGGTGAGAGCTGCACAACTGCACCCCAAGGTGACAATAGCGGGATGTGACACTCCTAAAACCCACCACCTAAAGAAATCTGTGGTTGTTTACTGAGAGTTTCTCACACATGCACATCTGCATCTCTCTGTAGCCCTGACAACGGGCTGCACGTGAAGCGGTGTCTCTGGGTTTGAGGTATTCACCCAGTGACAGGCCTCCCAAAATAAAATAGAAACACAGGCTCCAAAAAGCCCTGCACAGCACAGCCCTGCCAAAACCAACACCTCACAATTTCTCACTTCTCTCAGCTGTTCTGTTCTCCACACTGATGCCTTTTCCAGGTGCCCAGCTCCCAGACTCCCCCCACCAATACTCCAGCAAGATTTAACAGTAACAAACAGCCCTGGAAAAGCACTGTTGCTCTGAAATCACCTTATTTTGTGCACTTGAGGTCTTTAAGGAAAAAATACTTTTCTCCACCATATATTTCTTTAAAAAGTCACCACCTGAGCCACATATGATATGCTAAAATACTGTTAAATTGCATTTACAGTTACACCTTATCATGCTCCCAGCCATTACTTAGAGAAAGGTAGAATCCACAGAATGAGCTTGTGTCACTTCCACCTCCATTCAAAAGAACAAATACTAAATATTACCTAGCTACAAGGAATAAAAGGATCTGTAACTTTACTTCTCTACCCTGTAATTCATTATCCAACTGTACCCCTTCTCTGAGTTCCCTTTTTAGAGGGGCCGCATGTCGGTCATGGCACCAGTCATGTATCTTCTGTTTACTCAAGGCAATCAGGAGGGGCTAAGGGAATTTTTTGTGTTCACATAGAGCTGCTACAGCATCTCAACCCCACCATCCTTATCCCTCAAGGCACAGAACATGCGAAGAGGGGAAAGAAACCCCACCAGCCACGGCTGGGACATTTTTCCTGCTGTATGTTATGCTACGCACGGTCAGAAAATCTATCGGAGTACATGCCTCAACAGCCTGCTTCAGCTTTTAATGTTGCTTAATATAGACTTCTAAAAGGAGCACCATCAGTTCAGACACAGCTAACTCGAGCGCACAGCATGAACGTTAAACACCGATAGCTTTGAAACCCAGCGGCACACACGGCGAGGCAGCAGAGCCTCGACCAGCGTAGGTCCCTGTCGAGCTGAGAGCTCTGCCAAGCAAGTCCCTTGTCAGCCACCTCTTATAACCCCCAAAGGGCTCCTTCCCCCTGCAGATACACAGCACGCCCCTGGTCCTGCTGCACACCATATGGCCTTTTCACAGAATCACAAGGTTGGAAGAGCCCTTTTAAGATCATCAAGTCCAACCGTTTCCACTGATTTTTCTCCTTCAGCCCTCTTCCTTTCAGCTCAGCATAAAGGGACCCCAAAGAAAACACAACACCCCACACATCCTTCTTCCCCACCAGCATCCAGCCCAGGGGGCTTCTGACAGATTTGGAATAAAAAGCATGCCAGCAGCATCTGTGTTTCTCACTGAAAGAATTTCTTATCTCATCCAGGCTGACACTGCCATTGGACCTGCAAGCAGGAAGGATGCTGAGCAACAGCAGAACCATGAAGGGAACGGAGTGGATCTGGGTGGAAAGGAACTGTTACCTTCCATCCCGGCACACAGCAGGAACTCTCGGGGTTTTGTGAAATACAGTATCACAGTTGCATTGGTTACAAGTAGAAAGATGACAAGAAACTCCCAACAGAAAAGGGATGCTCAAACCAAACCTTTCCAATTCTCCTACACAGATCAGGACCTCACCAACCAGGAAAAACACAGTTTACATCACTTTGGCCCCACACTATAGCTGGAGACCCACGGGAGCTTGTATTTTTTGCTCAGTCCCATTCTGCATTCAGACCATCCATTCACCACCCACTCTGCAGAGCCAGGACTCACCTCCCAGTGAGCTCTTCCCAGTGAGCTCAAAGGAAGTTGCATCTTCTCAAGTGATGAGCACATCAGGCAGTCATTTCTGTCCAGGCTTCTACTCTCAGCAGCAGCCCGTTCCCTAAAAAAAAAACCACAAGAAAGAAAAAAAAAAAAAAGAAAAAACATAAAACATCAGCAAACCACCATCTAGTTTTTCTCTGTTCTCCTTAAAATATTAACTAGACATTGACATACTGTAGTACTTGCTGCATGAAACCTGCTGTGATTGGGGATAACTGGGATGTTACAAAGGGCTATGAATCAACTCAACGGCAGAGGCTTCAAGTCTTTTTGCTAGGCAAAAGTGAAATATGCTCCCTTACAACCAAGTGACCATTTCAGTATTTTTTCCAGTTATCTGCAGAACATTTATTAGATTAGGAGGTTTTATTTATGGACTCTGAAACTTCACTGTTTCCCAGCACAGAGAGTATTATCTGCTTAATGCTCCTTTTGTTCTTCTGGACATTTGCATTTATTTGTTTTGATTCATTGCTGCACAGGTACAAGGCTCCAGGTACCCACAGTTTAAATACGCTCACCACACACACCTTCAGCATTTAAAAGTATCCTTCCCCTAACAGCCTCCCTAGAGCCAGAATATCTCTGTTCCCAGGTGAAAGCCAAGCATCCTAAGATCAAACTGCTTACACATGACAGCTAACACTAAACTTTCCAGCCTGCTCATACGAGCACGCTTCATCATCTGGCACATTTATGGGAAAGCCAGAGCTTGTTACAGCTGATTTATTCAATATAAAGTTTCACAGAGATGGCTTGTTGCACCAACACCTTACATTAGGGTATTTGCCCTGCAAATAAGCTCAACTTATCCCATGATGGCCTCACTAGGAGGGAAAATTCACCTGCCTGTCTGCCTCTGCCCATTGGGAGGTTAAAATACTTCCCTGTACTTCCAAGCCATGTGAATTTAGGACTGAAAGCAGTACTTTTTTTGCCTATACCCAAGGTCTCAAATTAGTGCCCAAGTTTTGGACAAAACAATCTGTTTCACACTAATTCAAACTGAAGTCTGAGGTGCAGACTAGGGACCTCAGCTGTACCGCTGGACCAGGGCCCAAGCACAGAGCCCACAGTGCTTCCTTCAGAAACAAAATGAGCATGGAACAAGTTACCAACAGAAGTAAAGCATGAAGAGCATCTCCACCCCAAAATACTAGGTTTTAGCATTTGCTGGACTCAGATAAATGTGTAAGGTCACTCTGAGCATCAGTAACCCGTCCTACAGCCCTTGGTAACCACTCCCCTTAGAACGGGTGTGATGGCTGCATACCTATGTCTTATGTTTAGATTAGTTTAGGTGCCATACATACTACACCTCTTGTAGATTTAACAGTTTTGAGGTATTTTCACTGTTTCTTTCCATTAGAAAAAAATCTGGAACCAAACAATACACAAGTAAATGCAACAGACATGATGTGGGATGTGCTTCAGTAGAATTTGGGTGCTAACTCTGGGCAATCCCTGAAGTCAAAGCTGTTTTAATTAATGCAACTAATGGATTTGGAGCAGCCCTGTAGAACAGTTGGAAACTCAACATACCAGGCTGGTTTTGAGGGGTTTTTCCCTGGCATGACATGTGTGGCCAGCTGAGGAAACAAGCAGGAAAACACAGACAAAGGAGCAATATTTCCCTCCCCCCAGACCCTGACAGCAAGGGAAAGACAAGAACAAGGAACACCAGGAAACTGGGATGTGCTGGAGGCTGCTGGTCAGCAGCCATGCATGGGAAGGGCATCTTGGGAAGACATCAGGGTACAGAAGGGCTCCCCACAGGATGAGCCAGAGAAGGGGCACTCTAAGAATGCTCACCACAGCTAAGGCTGGGACAACCGGCTCTGCCTTATGCTACCAGCCTGAAGCCATATCCTCTACCAAGAGTTCCACTTGGAAAACCATGAATAAAGAAATCCAGGCTATT
Source organism: Zapornia atra (assembly GCA_013400835.1). Taxonomy (NCBI): domain Eukaryota; kingdom Metazoa; phylum Chordata; class Aves; order Gruiformes; family Rallidae; genus Zapornia; species Zapornia atra. The sequence continues at coordinate 34,366 of VZTU01022384.1, read as the reverse complement.
GCCTAGGGGGAGAAATCACAGCTAGTCACTCACTGACAGGATGCCTTTCCTACCCATTTCAGTTTGCAAGCACAGGCAGAAGCTGCTGCTAGTTTAACGTTTACCCCCATGTTTGGGTCTGAACAGAACCCGCAGCTGCTCTCATTTCTGTGTTAGCAGCATCAAGCATCACCCCAGCTCGCCCTGACATCAGCCAGCAATGCCACCAGCACTCCAGCATCACCCCAGCTCGCCCTGACATCAGCCAGCAATGCCACCAGCACTCCAGCATCACCCCAGCTCGCCCTGACATCAGCCAGCAATGCCACCAGCACTCCGCAGCCATAAGGAGCTAAGGACGAGCAAGCAGGATGCTAAAGGAGCAGAGTATTACAGCAGAGGGACATTAAGCCTCAGCACTTGGTAGCCATCATCCTGCTTCACAGACAAAACACATCTCCTGCTTTTCAGGCTTGCTGTAAGAGCTCTTCCTATCTCCGCCAGCACACTGGGCACGCAGCAGGGCATCCGCTATAAACAAAATCATCCTTAGCTGTGATACCAGCGCTGCCTTTGTTGACTTCAAATTCTGCTTTTGAAGCCAGGAAGGAAAGAAAACATGAAGATACAATCCTGGCTGCTACTCTACAACCATCCTTTTTTCCCCCAGCTTATCTCGTTTCACATATGTAAAGAACTACAGGCAAAATATCTCTGAAAGCACACAGGCACGAGAACATACTGCATCCCCTCAAAATCTGTGGCCAACGCAGGCAGTTTTCATTCAGCAGCAAGTTTTTAATCTCTGCAAAACCTAAAACAAGGTGGCTGGGGACCACTTCTAGCACTAAGGATCAGGAAGATCTGCTGAGAGCCTTTAGCTCTGCTACCATCAGTGTTGGCTTTGGGATGGGTGCACAGCACAGTCCAGTCCAGCACTGCTGGTGCTTAAGCATCTCCTGAGCAGAAGCCTCACCAACATCTCTCTGACAAAACCATAGAAGGGACATAAAGTCCTTCACTTGGAAAAGAAGGTTAAAAAAAATCCTCCAACACAAACACAAAGGATCTGCTTTTGAACCTGTTTAAAAGAGGAGTAACTTTAACAACATAAACACCATGGCAGAGCACTGGTTATGGAAGGATACGTCTGAGGTTGTCAGAGATGCAGGTGGCGGAGGAGAGTGCCTGGAAATGAGCAGTTCTCCATGTTCAACGTTTCTCCAATCATTTTCATATTAGCATATCTCTAAGTGCATATAATTTTCACATCAAAGAGTAATTTTTTAGGTATTTAAAAAAAAAAACAACAAAAAAACCTCTAGGATTGAAGTAGGGAATAATTTCTTTGCTGAAGTCTTTCAAGCAGCTCCTCTCTATGGCATGACAGAAAAATTACAGAGGAGACAAGCATTTAGAACACTCTTCCCTGGAATTCAGATCATTCTTCAAGCACAAGGTAAAAAAGGTTCAGCCAAACCATGACAAGAAGTGCAAAGAAAGCCCTGGGAGCACCAACCTCCCAGCATCTTAACTTCAGAGCAACCTTCACCCTCTGCCCCTTGCTTAGAGGATGAATTAATCAGCATTTTGGAGCTTGGGATAGAGATGAGTCTTTCCTGGTCAGGGTGGTCCCCGTGCAACAACCAGAGCATCTCTCGCCCTTTCCCACTACAGTGCTCATTCTCTGCTCTGCTTTGTACAAGGCCCTTTGACTCCTCTGGGTCTGGACAGGATCAGCATGGACAAGTGCCAGGCACTTCTCTCAAGCCCTGACCAGGTCCTTTCAGGGGCCCATTTACTCCCCCACTGCATCTTGGAGCAGCTTGAGAAACTGGCCTTTGGTGCTCCGTTCCAGCAATCCCATGAACCAGGCTCGGGCAGGAGCTCTCCTTTAATGAGATTTTATTAAAAGACTCTATTACAAATAGCCACTTAAGCAAGTGAACCTTTGGAGCCTTTAGTCCATGATGTCAGTACTGTGGCTGGATGTTTCCCCGGAGTATTAAACCTGATGCTAATATAGGGGCTGTTCTATATGACAGCTATAAAACTGCTTAAGCATACCAGGCAGGAGGCCAGCGGGGCTTTTTGTTGCCTATCAGGGCTTGGCTAAAGGTCTCCTGCAAGGAGGCAGCAGGAAGCAGGGTGCTAGGCAGGGATTCAGCTCTCCCTCACCTCCCTTGCGAGGGCAGAAAATCCCCCGAGGCTGGAAAAAATCCACATAGCAAAGGCTAAGCAGCAAAGCCTTTGCCTCCATACCCACACCTCCTTTGCTTGGTGAAATTATCCATCACTATTCCCAGCATGTGGGGCTCCAGCTGGAACAAGGAAGCCCCCAAAGCATCCCTGCATCACCTCTCACATCTTATACACCTCACACCACCTCTCCCTCCACGCCCCGACTCACAGCAGTGGGCAACGCTGTGGGAATACTCAAGTCGAGTGGGTTCACTGACACATCCAGCAGCACCATTTGCACAAGCCTGGCTTTTAGGGGAGTGGGTCTGAGCACCTGGCCTCTCCCCACACACATCCCCAGGGCTACAGGTGCTGCCAGCCCGCAGCCGCCTCACTTGTTTGCAAATCACACCCAAGATACACGAGGAATGCAAAACATGTTTGCCAACAGTAACTGATATTAAAACCAACAGTAAAACTGGTTCGACCCACCTGTCAGCTGGGGAGTGATAAGCAGAGGGCATAATAACACACATTAATCACGTTATAATCTGCGGCTTTCTACCAATAGGTGGCACCAGGAATTTTTGGATATGCTGCAACACGGTACTTGTGTTCCCTTGCCACAAGGCATCGAGCCCATCCGCCTTGCTGGGAAGATGGATGGACCATCGATTGTGAGGGCAGGATCTGGCCACTCTTTTTTTGTTTGAGCTGAGGAAAAGTTAAAACTCCCACAAGCCAATTTTCCCTTCCCCAGAAAACTTATCAGGAATAAATGTGACTTGAGCAAATCTTTCAGGGAACGTGAAACTGGAAGCTATATGCAAATAGATCAGGAAAAAAACCTGTTTAAAATGGAAGCACAGGCTAGAAGGCAAACACACAAAGGCAAAGCTTCTTGTAGCTGAGCCCGGCCACTCACATGAAAACATCCAGGTTACAGCCCACCACAGCTTACTACATGTAGTATAAACACGTTACCTTGAGCAGAGCATCCTACAGAAGAAAACTTGAAACCCCTCACGTGCACAAAACACATACGCTCAGTCCCCACGCACACAATAAAGGAGAAGCAATCCCAGCCAGGTCCAACAGAGCCTGAGCCAGCACAGCTCTGAAAGGAAAAACCCCACGGAGCTGGAAACAGCTCCACAAGCAAACTCCCATCAGCTGTCCCACACCCACTACAGGTGCATGGCATCTAATGGCTTCAGCTTACAACTCCACGCAGCTGAATTCAGCCTGTATAAATTATTAAAGAGTCTGCAGAACATTACACAGTTCATGTAGTTAATGATTATAGTTCAGTGTCTAGGTCAGATATAATTAGATGTTACATTAAAATAGCTTCACAGAGCCATTTATTCTGATTTAATTACTTAAAATGATAGTATAATGAGGACTGCTTTCAAAGAAAAAAAGAAATCTTTTAATGAGCTCATTTTAAGTTAATATAAGGCAAATTAATCATTTAACAAAATGCAGTAAAAAAGACAAGTTCATATTTTAAAATATGTTGTGCCTATGTCAGGGGGGTTAGTTTATTGCCATGCTGGGAGAGATACACAAGTGAGTGGCTCTCGAAGCAATGCCACATCCCAAATACTGTACATCTGGAACATCTTTAAGCCATGTTTCCTTCCTTCCCTAGATACACCTGCTACGTCAAAGCCCTTTGAAATACAACCTGAGCACCAGATTTATGACCATCAAACGGTGTCTTTATTCCAATATGAACCAGAGGAATAGCTGTGTGAAGCATTTACCCGGAGTAGGTGAGCTTGTGATGAAGGGTTAATCGTGGGTCGGTTCATTAATCATTCATTTGCTGGCTCAGAAAATTAGCTTTCACTTGTTTGTTTGCTCAAGAAGTGATAAGCCCATTCCCTCACTAGCTCATCTATTTTCTTCCCTTTGCATTGTTTTAGAGATTTTAATCCTTTCCAATTTTTGTAATCAGTCATTTCGGTCTTTTAGCAGGAGCGTTTCCAAGCAAGCAGCAATTATTGGAGTGAAAGCAAGCAACTCTCTGCAGAGAAGGCAGCAGGCTCTGGTTCATAACCCTGCCAGGAACCATGTCCCCCCTCTCTCAGCCCCACATGACAGCTTACACAGCAGCAGAGCAGAGGTGTCCTCCTCTTCACAGCCAGAGCCACCCCACTTCTGCTGCGAAGGGGGCTCCCTGCACTCACACAGCCACCAGAACAGACATCTATATTGGGTTAAAAAGCAAGACAAAACACACCAAGCTGCCCTCCCCTCTTCCATCCTCACTTGGAACAGCAGCCTCACTAAGCTGGAAACAAGAAACTTGGAGATATTTGGGGGGTGGGGAGAGGGTAGAAACCCTTTTCCTAGCATATTCGGTTTTTCTCTCAGCATAAAGGAGGAAACAGCAACAGCACAAACCTCTTTCAGTAAGATGTTCACAAACATTTCTCTGGCATCGCCTGCAAAAACAAGCAGTTCTCCAGCTTGGGTACCTCAGTGAGGGTACCAGAGACAGACTAAAAAGCAGCAACTGCTCTGCTCCCACTAGGAACATAAATAATTTGGGGCTACACCTTCCTTTCTTAAGGCATCGTCTCTGTTCCCAATTAGGTAGAGCCAATGGCTTTCAGCTGCTGTGCTTTCTCAGCAGCAGATACAGGAGCAGGAGTTTGGTGCTATGACAACACGGTGGGTGCCATCCATCTCACAGGTGGTACAGGCAGCCTTCGGGTGCACCCACCTACAACCTTTTCATCCCCTCCCTCCCAATTACTGGAGTTTAGGTAGACCCAGACTGGGATATCACTCTCCCTTATCTTTTTTTTTTCTTTTTTTTTCTTTTTTTTTCTTTTCTTTTTTTTTTTGTCCTTTTTTTTTNTTTTTTGGTCCTTTTTTTTTTTTCTTCCCCACTGAGCTTTACAAAAGCAAAGCCCCCGTGGCCATTTGCCCACATATGTTCAGCAGCAGTGGACCGAAGCAGGATGCATGCCACTGAACGCAGCCTCAAATGCTGCTTGCTGCCACTTCCCCTTTTTCTAGCCCAAAAACCTGGATTTCAAAGAAAAGCACAACATCTCTGAGCTGCAAGGCCCCAGCGTGAGGCTCGTGTCATACAGTCATTAATAAAGCTCTCCAGACAAATCTGACTGGAAAGATAATAGGCTTAAACAATTAGGGGAGGGGAAAAAAAAAAAAACCAAAAAAATTTTCTGGGATGGAGTATTTTTCTCACTGTAATTATTTTCTAAATGTAGATCATTTTATATGATGCAAGCAGCAGTGTTCCAGAGCTAATCAGGCCATATGTTTTCACATTTCGAAAAGAAAACTAATTAAAAAGAAATGAAAAAGGGGGGGGAAAAAAAATTTAAAGAAAAAAAAGAAGATTTGTAAGGAGGACTGGTAGGTTTGGGTCGGAGAGGAGTGGTGAAGGAATCCTTCAGGAATGTATACATTCGCTCTGCTCGGCTCTGCGTTTTGTTTTCAGAATTGTTTCTGGCAGAAACCTAAAGAAAAATATGAACCAGATGTACAAGGAAATAGTTTCTTCATCAGAAAGAGAAGAATAGCCCTCTGTCTGCCAAGAGATTTCTAGCCTTTCTGTTTTACCAAGGTGATGTTAAAAATACCCTTCAATGATGGCTTCTCCATCAGGGGCAGCCTGGCTGCAGGGAGAGCATCTCTGGATACCGTGATGCCCAAGGACAGCAACTGCTGGTGGGGGAGGCTGGTGGTACCCAGATGCCTTCAGGTCTGGAGCGAGCGATGACAGACCCCTGTCATGCCAGCACAGCCCGTCTGCTGGCAGAGACCCCATGGTCCCAGCACTGCCGGGCGGGCGGCCAGGGTGTCAGGCAGGGTACCTAGCAGGCAGCTGCTGCGGTTGCGTTAGGGTTTTTCCAGCCACTCCCAATGATTTAACATGCCAGGGGCTCAATCCTGAGCCATGGCCTCATGGTGTTGGGTGCTGCGCAGAACCCAGCCTTCCTGAGAGGTTTAGGGGCTGAATGGTGGGTCTGGTGGGCAGAGGGACACCCAGCCTGATGCTGCCCGCACACTGCAGCGGTGGGTTGGCAGGGGAGAGGGCTCGTGGCTTGTCAGGGGACCAAGGCAAGCTCTCCCCTGCTAAGGGCAGCCAGGAGGGGAAGAACAGGTTGGAAAGTCTCATCTGAGGGCTGCCCTTGGCAGAAAGGAGGTGGGAAAGCCCAGGAGCAACCCTGTCTCTGCAGGAGGGATGGGTATTTAAGTGATTTCTCTTTCGTGTCCTCCCTCTTTCATTTGCTACATGAAGAAAACCCCCTCCAACAAGACAACGACGCTCCTTTCTCCTCTGCTCCAGGGCTGCTGGCGCTGACAGAGCTGGTATCAAGCAGGGCAACCGATGGCTTCTTCCCCAGCTCCCCCATGGCCATGGAGGGGGAATAAACCTCCCTCGGGTATCTCTACCATGCGGAGTGGAACAGCATCTCTCCTGACAGATCTTGCCCTGGTTGTGCTGAAAGATGTGGGAAAGGTCCCAGAAACAGATCGGCAGCTTCATCACAGCGCCTCAATGGAGGAGCAAGGAGCCAAATCCTTGGGAGGAGGATCCAGAGACAAAGTGGTGGGGCAAAGAAACAACAAAAAAAAATCATTCTCTCTGCTCCAAAATACTGATTTCTGATCAAAGTAGCCACAGGCAAGGGGGTAGGTATTTCTGTATCAGTGTGCCTCATCACAAGGCTGTGGCTGTGCCAGATGCTCTGTGCCCCTCCCAGGCTGGGTACCCTATGTCCCTGCAGCACTGCTAAGTCCCACTGGGAGAAAAGGGGCCCCACCACACTGGGTGACCCGTCTGTGGGCACCCCACTGTCCTACAGTGTCACCCGTGGGTGCCACAGGGGCACAGACAGCTCTCCATCCCAGCAGGGCTCCCCAGTGCCTCCAGCGAGGTCAGCGGTGTAGGAGGGGAGTTCAAGTGGAAGTTAATTAGGACGGGAAGAGAGCAAGAGAGAGCAAGCAGGGAACTTTAATCTCATTAAATACACCTCGAGGTTTAAATAGCTGCACCTACTTATTAGTAATTTTGCCAAGAGGAAGCTCTTTCTTGCCCTTTGCCTCTCTCCACCCTCCCCACATCAGGAATGGGCTTCACAGGGGGCTTCTTCCCTCCCTCAGGCAGGTCAGAAACCTCTCCTATGTGCTGGATTGGAGGGGGGGGTGGTGTGTGGAAATAAAATGATGTCATGAGCACTGATCCATTGAAATCAGCTTAGTTTGGGGGAATCATATCAGCTCCCATGAACAGGCTCTCTGATGAGGATCTCCAGCAGCAGTGGCAGGCAGTGGGTCTTCCAGAGGCGTTTGTTATCCAGAGCGGATGAATTTCTGTCTCTCAACAGTTTTTAATTCCAAAAGTGTTTCCCAAGCTTTCATAATTAAAGGTAAGGAAACCCAAGGCCTCGTTACAGTAGTATTACAGTATCACTGTTTTCTGGCCAGCTCTACTTAAAAACAAACAAATGCTGCAAGTGCTGAAGTTGGCTCAGCAAACTGGCTTAGTCCTCAGAAGTTGAGACACTAATACAAAACCTGAGAACTTCAGTTTTCTGCACCAAAAAAAAAAGGCAGTTTCATCCCTTTTCAAGCCAGCAGAATCAGCTGCCCAGGTCTATCACAACTCCCCATAAATTTATAAAGCTCAGTTGTATTTCACAAAGTGTCTAAAGCAGACGAGATTTCACGTGGGACACCCAGAAGAGAAGTTTAACAGCACATGTTTCATGGTGATTGGCAAATTATCAGGTCATTGCTCCAACTTCCACAAACATCATCAGCCAACAGCAATAAAAATACAGGTTTTGATCACAGTTAGCCTTCAAACTGTTTTCCAGAGTTTGACTTCATGACAAGATGCTCGCTACGACACTACGGAAGCATTGAGCTGCTTAATTAGGGTAACACAGATGCAGTTCAGTTTTTGAGTCAATCAGAACAATAAATATAGAATCACCAGATTTTTGCAAGAATCACTCAAACTTTTTGCTCGTTTTGTGTTTCAAATGCAATTTTTTCCTGTTTTGTCAGCAAGTCACCCTGAAGAATCTCATTTCTTCTGAGTGGCATCGCTATAGATGGCCACTCTCTGACTTACCTGGGATTTGTCTCATTCAACTGCCTCAGCACTAGGCAAAAATTCCACGTTCCACATTTCTTTCAGCTCTCCATCTGATAGGGGAGCTAGCAAACGTACAGGGCGGATATCTCAAACCTCAACATTTTCCTGACAACAATATCAAGAAAAAAAAAACTCCAGGGGTTTTGTTAATAGAGAGGAACTTCAAACATCCTTTATTCCTGGATTTAAGCAGGCTGTAATCCTATAGGGTTGATTTTTCTCTCACTAGTGAGAACAGATACCAAGGAATTGTTTCCTGAAACACAACAGCTACTGATGCTTTTTCTTTTGGGGTTTTTTTTCCTCTTGCTTGAAAAGCTTTGACTTCCCCAGAAGAACCAGGCACCTCCTCTCATTTCTCCCCCAGCTTTGGGGAGGACGCTGCCTGCGCTGGAGGTGATGGGGCACAAGCCATCCCCATGCCCCTGGTGCTGGATTGGGGGGGTAGTGTGCCAGGGCTCACCCTACCCTCATCTGCACCCACCGAACCAGCCACGAGCATTGAGTTTTGCCCCAAAAGGCACAGTTTGGTGCAACCCATCTGCTGGGGGAGCTTCCAGATGCAGAGCATCCTTCTTTCCCTCCTCAGCAGCTCATCCTTGGCTCCCTGGCTCCTGCATGTCCAGCTCTGCCCTGCCTGCCCCTGCCCGGCTGCCTTGCCCTCCTGGGGCTGAGCAACACTGCCGAGGGAAAAAGGGGCTGCGATTAGGCACGACAATTCCCTGCTTATGCAGGCTGGCAGAAAATTACCTCTCAGTCAGAGAGGAAAATAACAGCTTATTTACTGTCTCTCCTGGGACTTGTCTGAGGTCTGAGCAAGTGCTGGCTCACAGGCTGTGGAGAGGTGGTGAAATGCAAAACCCAGCCGCCGCCAGCATCCTCACACACTCCTCACCTCAGCTCTGCCAGAGCCAGCACTAGGGTCTGCGCCAGCACCAGAACCTGCACCAGCACTGGTACCCATAGCAGCATCCATAAGAGCTGTCCTCCCAGGTTATCCCCAAGGGCAGGCTGGCTGAGGATGGAGCCCTTCAGCTTCCAGCCACCACAGGCAGATGAGGGCAGCTTGCTGTGGGTGACTGTCCCCCCCACAAGCAGCAGGCATGGGGCTGGCTTAGCGAGCATGCTGGGGGAGCAGGGGCATGCCACCCAGGGACAGTGGGGACAGGCAAGGTGCCTCCGCACACTTCTGCCCCGTGGTGCTGCCAAGAGAGCCAGGAGGTTTTAAAAAAGGACCCTGCCTCCCCATTTCACTTTCCTGCTGAAAACATCTGGTCTGCTTGGCACCTCTGTTGAGGCAAATATAGCAGAGCATCTTGCTCACGGGCACGGTGCCACTGCGACAGATGGGTACGAGCACAGGCAGCCAAGAGACCTTGTATCAGCATCAAGTGTGTTTGCTAAGGGCAGGATTCGCAGCCAGAAATGTCAAAATGGCTGAGTTGCCATGCCTATAGATACCAGGGAAGTGAGACTGTGCTGAACCAGCTTTGGGCAGGATTAACTTTGAAGTGGGGAGGGGTAAACAGCTAATTTCTGCTGCTACGGAGCATAAATTTCTGGTCGCGTGGAGCTGGATTAGCTTCTGGATCAGGGATGCTCCTGCTGCCTCATCCCGTTTCCTGAAGGGAGCCCACAGATCACCCTGGAGCTGATGGGACATCGGGAAGGCAAGAAACCCCCAAGCTCAGAGCCGGGAGGAATATGGACAGCAAATTTATCTTTGCAAAACGAGCTGAGACCTGCTCTTGACTGACCTCAGGTCGGCTCAACAGGCACTGAGATGCCAGCACATCCCTGCTGTGCACACCCTGGCAGCCCCCGGCAGAGCTGTGCCTGGCTTCAGCGGGACAACTGCCGCCTTCGTTTTCCATCAGGGAAAGGACTAATTGCGCTAATTAGCGTTGCTCTCATTTCACGGCAATTTCAGGGGCTGGGCAGAGCGCTGCGCCTCATGGCAGGTCTGGAAGCAAAGGAGCAAGCAGGGAGGAGCAGATGTGCAGCAGGAGACGTGTGGGATGGACTCCCCAGCCCTGCCTGCCATCACCCTGTGTGACACGCATCCTCAGAGCAGCCACCAGGACCCCGCCACCACAGCGCCAGTGGAAGAAGCAACGGGTGCGTAGCCAGCCCCACAGCCCCTGCCACCCACGGCTCCCCACACGCCATAGGGGTTTGGCTGGGGAGGCACCCCACCAGCTGTCGTGTCACATCCTCCGTCAGCATGAGGTGGGAGAACAGAGCAGCACAAGGGTGAAGAAAGAGCGAGCTTCCCCGTGCCACGCACCCCGCTGCGCACAGCCTGTCCTCTGCCGCCCGGCTCCTTGTCTCCCCTGGCTGTAATGAGCCCTCTCTGACAAGTGATTGACTCGGCCATTATAGTCCTGGGCGAGCAGAGAAACAGACTCGCTTCATATAAAAATCTCAGCTTTCTAATCCCGAAGGCACTTCCTGTGGGAAAACTGGGCTGCTTGCTCAGAGGAGGACAGAGCAGCATGGGACGAGCTATTCAGAGAGGTCGGGGAGAAATGAGGAGCAGGGCAGTGTTGTTTTTCTCCCCACATTGTTACAGGCTCTTGCTTCAACTGGTGCTTGAAGACAAAAAGCGATGCAACACACCCCCTGAATGGGAAAGGAAGGAGAGTTGGCAAGAACCAGCACGTCTGCACTTGCTTTAAATTTTTATATTTATTAAAATGCTCTGGAAGTCACTTGCATTCCAGCAGCCTTTGGAACAGCACCGAAATAAGTTACATACTGGGAAACGCTCGATTTCCAGCAGCCCTGGACAAATACATCTCCTGGAGGGACCAGCAAGGATGGCCACAGGAGTAAGTTATCTGTGCTTAATCCCATCCATGAAATGTCTGTATTTGCCAGCCTGGCCCTTCTCACAGAAGCAGGAGTCAGTCTCAAGGAGTCTAACCCCAAGAGTGCTGGGACCAGGGTGTTTAAAGATATTGTGTATTTATTATTGTTTTAAAGATTAGACTCTGAGCATGTGTGAAACTCTCCACACACAGATGTCCTCTCCTCCTCTTCCACGGGCTGGGAAAGTTGCATCCCCCAATGTGAGCAGCTCTTCCAGACACAAACCCCAGCACCCATCCTGGGGCAGGAGAGCTCAGGGAGGCACAGCTGTGCCAGGCAGGTGGACACTTTGGAAGAGTTGGGCTCTGTTGGACCACATCCAGACCCCGCTAGAGTCCATCAGAGCCTTTCCATGCTGGTCCAAAGCCAAAAGCCCATTGAAGCTGATGGGAATCTCTTTGGAGGGGGTTTTATGGGATCTTTTGGTCTCAGCTTGGCTAAACTAGGCTTCATACCAGTGCCTATCACTGTTCTCTGTCAGCCTTCCTAAAACACTACAGCCTCCACTACCTTGTCATCCTTTGCCTTTACAACCAGGGACTGGCAGAATATGAAGAGGGGGAAAAAAGATATTACTTCCATGCAGGATATTAAACCTCCAGGTCCTGAGCATGCAGTGAGAAGGAGGATTTATGGTCTCTCGCAGTTGCCTTCCTGACTCTTAAGAGGCAGCTACATCTGCAAGGGAGACAGACCCATTTTCACCACCGGTACCCAAGGCTGCAGGGAGGACCCTGTTACCAGACCCTGTTTCTAGCCAGAGGCAAGCAGCCAGCTCAGAGGTATTTGGTTTGGGACCCACAGGACATCCACCACCCCGGCAACTCTCACAACCTCCAGCAAAATCTGATCTAGGAAAGAGGATAAAGAAAGTCGTTAAGTACTAAAAGACCACTGAAAAGAGTGCAGTGCTCTGACACCACACCCCCATCCCCCCAGCTGGTGCCAAGAAATACCCCAGGCCACAGACAGCCCCAATGAGGAAGGCAAACACTGCTCAGATAACCCAGTTTTGGAAAAAAAAAAAGCCACCAACTTCCAAACCTGCCTATAGGCCCCTGAGCAGGGCACCAAGGAGGCACAGGAGAGATCTTTAATGCTACCAGGAGCGCAAACACGCTGCCCAGGTCATAGGCAACTACCCATCTCCAGTGCTTTAGGGAAAAGCAGAGCGAAATCTCTCTCAACTACAAAGCTAAGGGAGGAAAAATATACATCTATCCTTTCTCCAGGTAAGCAGCAGAGGATGCAAACCCCAGCATGCAAATGCAGTGCGAATTATCACCCCCACCCCATCACCTTTCAGGTTCCCCCCAAGATGCTGCAGAGCACTTGCTGCCCGAGGACTCCTCGTGCCACTGCCGGTGGCAGGTGTCACACAGCTGCAGTCTTCCCTCACACAGGAGGGGACCCTGGGGACTGCAGCCACCTCCAGCACTGCTGCTGCTGGTGCAGCCTCGGGTGGGCTTTGCTCACCAGTCACAGCAACACGTATGAGCAAGCATGGGATCTTCTTTAGGGGAGGTAAGGGAATGCCCCAGGGCTCCTCATTTCATCTCCTGCCTTCCAAATCTTCACTCTACGCTCACACACTGGCATAGCCTTTGCACTAAACACATCTCCAGGCAATAGGGTGGTTTGAGCAGGATTGGAGAGCTCAGCTAGCTGTGTCTGCAGCCACCAGTGCTGGAGAAGGAACAACAGGAGCAAAACTTGTACCTCCTCATGCCTCTCTGTGCTGGGTGTGGGGGTGGTATGTCTCTTGTACATCCATCAAGTAAACCAAAGGAAAACCATGGAAGGAGCACAATTCCCTTTGTTCTTTCCAGAAAATGCTTGGACTTCTGTCAGCATCCCTCTTTGGAGACCAAACTCTGCATTGGAGAGGGGTAGGGAGAGGAAATCAACTTGTAGTTTAAATAAAGGAGACCTAGAGCGGGGCTTTTAGATGAAAATGCTTTTCTCCCTCCCTTTCCCCATCAGAAAAGGGCTTGGCTAAAAGTCACCAGCCAGCCAGTTCAGGAACAAAGACATCTCTGTTGGCTCCCTCCTTGCAGAGATGCTCCAGGAGCTCACACTCCCTGCCAGGCTGCTCTCTTCACTCCCTCGACCACTTGATCCTTGGACCTCCAAACCACAGCGATGCTTCCAACCTCCAGCAGCTCAGAAGCCACCCAGCACTGCAGCCAGTGGCACGGGTCGCTGCTGGCTGGAACGGGCAGAGCTGGGTCTGGTACCGGTGCCTGAGGAGCTGGTTTGGCCCCTGCCTGCAGCAGCGTGAGGGCTGAGCAGGGCTGGCTGGGATGCAGAAGTGTTCCTGTCCAGTTATGCTGAATGGCATCAGTGGGTGGCCGAGCGGGCGCGAGGAAATCAGCTTGAGATCAAAGCAAGGCGGCGGTGGGAAATCCACTGTGAAAATAACCCCTCCACATGCACACAGGAGAGTTAGTTCAGAAGAAATCCAAAGCGTACCCAAGGAAAGGGGTGAGAAAAAGGAAATAATATAGCAGGAAGTTGCCTGGGCAGCTGAGGAGGAGAGGATGGGAAGGGAGGGAGAGAAGTCTGCTCAAACACCGAATGAGGAAGCAATATTTGGCACAGGAGTGGGGTAAAATTGCCCACACCTGAGTGATGCTGCTGCTTGAGACCCTCTGATTTGCCACAGTCATATTTTTTTTAAATTTAAAATTACTTGGCATGCGAATCCAATGCTGACTGTCAAAGCTCCCAGCACCTCTGGAGACATGAGAGCAAAGATGCTGCAGGTACAAGGGGAAACCCACCATTCCCCTTCCATATTGGGGCGAAAAGGCAGATCCATCTGACTTCCAAAACATCCTGTGACTATCATAGAGTGTCATAAGAAAGCATGTAGCCAGTAACTATGTCCTACAACAAGGACACAGGCATCCTTGATCCCCTTGCAATTACCTTCACGCAGTTCTGTCTTATTCAGCAGCTCTGTAGTCTCCAGACTTTGGAGATTTACCTCTTCCATTTTATTTCTTTTCTTTTTTTTCAGTTGTGAATATTACAGCTTCAGAGATAAAAAGAGGCTGGGGACAAACAAAAAAAAAAAAAGAGAGAACTTCTTACCTGGGAGGAAAGAACAAGAGGAATATGATGAGGGCATGAACCAATCATTTCTGCACATCCCTTAATGGAATACTTTATTTTCCCCAAGATACGATGGAACAGGTGAATCAAAAAATCCTGGTCCAGGACATAATTCCCACAAAGCATCAAAAAGAGTTGGTGGTGTTGAAGGACTCAGCAAAGTGCTAGAATTTGCCACTGATTACCAGAACAGACCCAAACGTGCTACTGTTGGACAACCTGAAAGTGGCTCTCATCCCTCCAGCTCGGTGGAGTAGGAATATAACTCAGGTTCCTTCTGGTGCTAATAATTAGAAGGACTTTTGAGGCCTGAGGGAGAGATTAGGTTGTTTACAATTTTGCCTTTATCAAATAAATTAAGGTCTACCTGGAGCCAGCAGAGATTTCCCAGGAGGGACTTGTACCCTGCTGTGCAGGTTCTCTCTGCTTTCCGCAACAGTACCCTTAGAGTGATACAGCAAATGGCTTTAAAAGGATAAAAATAAAAGGGGAAACAGACTAAATTAGCCCAAGGAAAAAAAAATAAAAATCAATATCTATATAACAGCACCCAAAGCCAATGCCAAACCCATCACTGCACAGAGAGGGAGACTGGAGCATCGTCCCCGCATCTGCAACGGAACCTTGCCATGGATGGAGTAACAGCAGAGTCTCTGGTTTGCTAAGAGCCTTTCCGAGCTGGAAAGAGGGAGAGGTGGAAAATGCACTGCTTATTTTAATTCTTCCCTCCCGGGGAGGTTTGTCCTAAATGAGGCAATATGGGGCTTTGATAAGGCAGGCCCTAGGTGAGCTCTTCCCCGAAGATGACAGCTAATGCCATTTGAAGAGCTGCCCAAAAAGGGCGCTTCTGGAAAAGCTCTTTCTCCAGCTTACCTCTCCTCCAATTTAGTACTTTGCATCTGAAATTTTGAAGCTAATTTTCTTTTTACCAGAGCTTTAATGAAAGGAGCAAATGATTTATAATGGCAGTCGTTACTCTGGGAAGAGGCAAGCCAAGCTCTTAAGCCTGCTGCCCTGGACGTCGGGGCACTCACTCCTCATGTCGCTGCTTTGCACTGCAAGAGACACAACCTCACATTTTTTGCTCCAATGGCTTGTTTATCCCACGCAGATTAACCCAAAACCTCACAGCAAGGCTCTGCTCTGCGTGCTCCATGGAGACTGGTGGGTCACCCTGGTGAGCAGGAGGCCCATGGGGGGGATCTCACACAGCTTCAGATGATCCGCAAGCTCCAGGTCTGTGAGGGAGCCAAGAGTGACCTTGCAAGCAGGCACCCATCAGCCCCACAGCCCTTCCCTAGGGCTTTGCCTCCCATGATCTCAAGGCCCTGCTGCAGGGCTGCCTTGTTCCCTGAGACAGGGCTCTTCTGCTGGATATCAAGCATGGTCCTGCTCCATCCTACAGCCCAATGCCTAATGCAGGTGGTAGCAGAGTGCATGTCTTCGCAGCTCTGGACCACAGTCTCTCCAAAGTGACTTGTTTAATCCATTATCAGCTTCCAAAACAAAGGCATTTGGGGACCAGAGCAGAACAACTCCCATTGCTCAGTTGTGGGGTGGTGGCACAAGCTCCTGTGCTCACCCCGCTGAAGTGCCTGAGCCTCTGGAGCTGTACAACGAATGCACAAACATCTCAGCTAACGTGCAGAGTTGAATTATCTCTTGTTTTTTAAAAAAGTAGCTCACTGAGCACTGCCTGGGTCCTGGGAGGAGCGACCAGCACTTGAGCATCCATCTTCTCTCACAGCCGTGTGAGACCCCTGGCAGAGCTCTGACTTAGTGAACAGCAGGGCCAGAGCTGCTTCAGAGAGTCTCTGGGAAGAGGTGGGAAACATGAATCTTGCAATAAAATCATAGATGGTAAAGGGTCTCAAAACTGTAACGTTTTTCACTTCTGACTTTCGTGACACTCTGGTTATTTTATAAGCTGAGAACTGACAGCAGGGTGAACGTTATTTGGGTGGACTTAAATATATAGGTGAAAAAAAACCTCTCCAGTGAGGGGGATGGGTCTGAGAAGGAAGAGGCACAGAGGTGGGAAACGACTTATGGCTTTGCAATAAAGCTTTTAAAGAAAAGAGAAAGGGGTGGGGGTGAGAAGGAAAGAAAAGAGCAGCAGGAGGCCATCTAACAAAGCAGATTTTGCCCAAATTGCCAGTGAGAGGCCCACAAGTCAGCAGGGGCTCACGATGGGGAAAAAAAGCTCCAGCAGCCCTGAGGATGTTGTGAGAGCTGGAGAAAGCCCTTTGCAAAGTGGGAACAGCCTTCCCTACTGCTGGGGTCCTTCCTTTGTTTCCTCAGCTCTGCAAATCACTATCTAGACAGTATTTTGCAAAGGGACCCTTTCCCAGCAGGTTAGGGCCACTGCTGTCCCTGGCAGCTGGTGCTGTACAGGGGTCTGCATCCCCTTCTGCTGCGAAATGATCCCAGGACAGCTACACCTTTCAGTCGCCCTCTGCATTTTTCCCTTCTGATCAGGTGATGCTGAACAAATCCTCGGAGCAGAGGCAGCATCTTGCCAGAACACAGCATTCATTCTGTGGATAAGGCTTTAAAGCTGATGAACAAGAGCTCCTTGGGAAACCCAGAGGTTGGTCCTCACACAGGGCGAGGCGGCGGGTTGCTCCAAAGCTCGCTCCGTATCCTGCTGCATCCCCTGCACTTGCAGACAGCACGTGGGTATTGCCCTCACAGATCTATTACTTTACAAACCTGTTAAAAAGATAACCTGGCACTTTGTTGAGCAATGCCTCTATTTATCAGCTAGTCAAAACGGGCAAGAGAACCTGACCTATAAATTCCTGTTTCTTGTTGGCGGCTGAAAATCACTGCGAAACGATGCCAAGTGCTTTGACGCTGTTGGAAGCTGCACCACCAGCAAAAGGGAGCTCCTGGCCAGGACCAGCCTCTGTGGGGCAATGCCACGAGGGGAGACTTTGAAGTCATGTCCATTCTTCTCTTTCAAGGAGCAATTTATAGCAGAGCTTGCTTTCCAAGAGATTGATGGACAAAAGGGTTGGATCAGCTACCGCATAGTCAGGGAGTGAAAGCCTGGATCCATCAAGGTCAGTGGCGAAACTCTAATTGACTTCAATAGGGGCAGGAATTCAGCCCTGCTCTGCGCTTGGCTGGATGCACTTTCATATGCAAACCTTGTCCCTCCGTGAGACAGATGTTAACTTTGGCTTCTCCTTCAACACACACACCGCAGCAACGCGCTGAACAAGGCACTTGAAATAGTCTGGGCTTGGAGTCCACACACCCACGTGCACACATAAACACATGCGTTGTTTTCCAAAGGATTTTAAATCTTGAGGAGTTGCAGGGAAAGACAGTATGTGAAAAGAAAGGAGCATAAATTATCCCAGCCTCGGGACAGCAGCAACTCGCCTTCCTGCCAACAAGCTCTGTAGTTTTGTGTTAGTGTACTCTGGTGTGTTAATTTACTCTGCTTTGTGTTAGTTTACTCCAGTGATTAATAAAGCATCAGGTACTTAGCAGGTCTTGTCAACCTCTGCATCCAGGAGAGCACACATCTCCTGGAAAACATCAGCAATATCCTCAATTAAGTGGTTGGCATCAGAGTGGGAGCTCAGGACTTGGAACAGGGCACTGTGTGCGTGATGCCGAAGGTGGATCACCCTCATGTCTTACTTCATTGATATGAGATATTGAGAGCACCAAACACTGATGCGAAGCTAATCCAGGAGAGGTTTAAATGAGGTGCTATGGGTATTAGAAGCAGCCCGATCCCTAGGGCAGAGACATCTCAGCTCTGGCTGCATGGCGTGCATCGCCCAGCCCTGGGAGCCATCCCCACACCGAGGGCTGAGCAGCAAAACCCCAAGGGAACAGGGACTTTGAGGACAAGTGCCTGCTCACCGTGCTCTCCTCCTGCACCTTCTTATTGACCATATGGTTTCCAGCTATGCTTCCCCATGCAGGCATTCATCAGTTCCATCCTTATCTGCTTCCTGGCCCGAGCTGACTTGGCATTTTCAAGATATCAGTGGAAGAAACATCACACACGTGTGCTTCAGCATCTTCACATGTCAGGAGCTCAAGGGCCACAAACACACTCCCTCCCTTCTCAGCTTTTTCCTGCATTTTACTGAGTAAGCAGTTCTGCACTTAAATTTTCCTCCACAAACGTTTCTTTTTCAGCTAATCTTAATACTCAGGAGAGATGCAAGCCAGAGAGCATGGGAGAAGGAAATTTTCTACTTCCAGAGGAGATGGCGTGTTCCACACCAGCAGGCATGCTCGTTAGATGCCCCCATGATAATTGCCACAGAAAAGCCTCCTGGAGACTGCCTGTGGAGCAACGAGCACTTTCTTCTTTCCCTCTCACTGTCCCACTAAACCCACACCGAAGGAGGAGGCGATTCCTCTCTCTGAGCAATCCCTGCATGGGCTGAAACCTCCAGTTAGGGATTCATGGCACTGGGAGCAGCTCTGACATATGGAATCGGGTCCACTTCCCCACCAGCAGGAAGGAGGGGAGGGGAAGGCAACAAGGAAGAAGCATCAGACTTCACAGGCACATGGGGACCCCTCCAGCCAGAGCCTGTAGTGGTACTTTGCATCCATGTCCAACTGACAGTCTCACCCCTCTCTCCTGCAGCCCCTTGTTACCCCCAGGAGCTGCACACACCAGCAGCAAAACCCATTTCAGATGGCTTCAGAGGCTCCAAAAAATAACTTACAGGCACTGAAGTTTCTTAGCACTTATTGTAGAGCTCAATCAACTGAGGGGGCTGTGTAACAGGCTGTGGCTTTTCAGACAGAGCTGTGTCAAACACGCAGCCTGTAGAAGGGAGATGTCTGGGTGGATAATCTCACTAGTTCTGGAATACAGCATGCTCCCTCCAGGTTTGAGTTCAAGTTACGTTTTCTAATGTACCACCAGAGATTTTCTTTGCTCTGTTGGTACCATGCAAAAGGGTTTGTAGTGGAATGGAGATTTAATCTATTATTGATTATTGCATTATTTAAAAAAATAAAAATAAAGTTAAATCAGTCTCTTTGAAGGACGAGGTAATATATTTTAAGAAACTCTTAAGTTTCATAGTAACTCTTAAAAAAAACTTCTTTATTGCTGTTCCCTTTCCTCAATACAAATCTTATTGCCAGAGGCAAAGTTTTACTCTTGTGCTGGTTTATATCTCATTGTTTTACTTCATCACTGTCCACCACAGTCACCACGATCAGACTGTCCCCAGTGTCACCTACTTTTTCCTCTCTTTGTCACTTGCCATCACACCCTTCCCCTGACACCCATCTGGGGCCACATCTTTCTGCTCCTCAAACATACTCCAACTTCAGCTACCACTTTACCCTACTTTCCATCCTCAAAAAAAGAAACCCCATACATTGAGTATGTAGAAAAATAACTCTATATTTTTATTTTAAACTATACAATTAAACACTCTGGTTTGGAGATATTTAAAATTCTTTGGGGCAAGTACTTTATGTCCCATCCTGTGGTGTTATATAGCATTTTAGTGCTTTAGAATTACAAAACCAGAGAAGACAAGAGGCCAAGCCAATGGATTTTTGTAGGCAGGCGAAGGGATGCAGAGAAGACAAAGGCACAAGATAGCATCTGCCCATAGATACCTGCAAAGTGAATCAGCAGGCTGGAAGGAGGGAGCATCTCAGCTCAGTCAGGTCCTAAAATGAGCTTGCACAGCACAGCATGGAAAGGGTCAGATCCAGCACACGTGGCCATGCAGAGCCAGGGATGCTCAGCTCAGCCCCGCAGCCGCCAGCCCAGCGCTCCCCCACCAGCCAGGTTGTGTGTTGCTCACGTTTTATGGAATGCATTTTTACAAGCAACCCAATATTAAACCAAGGGGTTTTTTTTTATAAAACTTGTGTATTAGGGTTCACATCATAAAAGAACCCACAGGATATGCAACACAACTCAGCTAAAAACATTAGAACCTTCCCTTTTGGTAAGCTTCATATTTTGTTATTTTAACTGCAAATCCAAGTATACTTTAAGTGCTACTTCAACACAGGTTTTGTTCTGCATCTTGTACAATGAGGCTGCTCAGCAGTGATTTGGGATAAGGGTGCATTGGAGATCAAAGACTTGCAGCTACTTTTTCCCTCCTCACCTGGAAGACCACAAACAGAACTATGCAGGTGTAGATTACCTTACAGAGACCTCATTTAAGGTGAAAAATCCTGATAGCTATTATCACTAGATCCTTAACAGATGTTGTGCTGGAGCCAGCAGCTCCATGCTATGGCCTCATACTGTGGAAGAACGCACTTAGCCACAAGATATTTCTTCCATAGCATGCCAAGATGCTCCAATCCCAAGAAAGAAAGAAAAATAAAATTTAAAAACTAATTTATAATACATTTAAAGGAAACCTTGAACCAGAGCTGTTAAGAACAGGCTTGTCACTAACACATCTAACTACAGAGCTGTGGAACACCCCCCTGCCTCCCCACAGGCTGGGGAAGCTGGAGTGGAAATGCTGTGAGTCACAGTGATAACGTCACCTCCCTCTGGCCACTCAGCCACAGGGCTGTCCAGAGGAGCGATCCACAGGACAGGGAGAGGCAGGAATACAGGCACAGCTCTCAGCAAGCTGTGACCTGCGTATCCCAACTGAGCACTGGTTGTAGCTTCTGCAAATGCTGGAAGGTAGCAACTGGGATGCCCATGATTTCAGAGAAATAATTGGCTGGAAAATGCTGGGGGAAAAAAAAATTAAAAGTTAATCAAGCCTGTTCCCAAACAGATTTTAATCTCAACAGACAGGTTTGAGAAGGAACGTGTCTCAGACATTCTGTCAGCTGGAGGAAAATGAAAACAAACCAGAAGATTTTGTGTTGGGGCCGTGCTTTCTGAATCACTCCAGACAACACAGAGACTTTAGAAATGAAACTCTTGAATGCCACAGATGGAAAATACTCCTGAGGAGCAAGCCCTTACCTCTTGAAACTAGCGTGCTAGAGCTGGGTGTCTCTGCAAACCCTCCCCTTACAGTCGGGCTGGCAGCAGTAGTGCCACGTGCCATCCATCGGTTGTTGCAGCCTCGCTCGCTTCCTCTTGCTCCACGTGGTCCAGCCCCTGGGGGTGCATGGACCATCCCACAGCCAAATTCCCAAGCCACCCTCACTGCAGAGCCACGCTCCATCCCGCAGGCATGGCGCTGAGGCGCGACACGGGGCCCTTCCTACGCTCCGTGGCAGGTAAGCAGCACTCGCTATTAAGTTCTCATAAATCACAGTGTCAGGCAGCTTTTACAGACTAATTGAGCCCGGAGCCCTTCGATAATAGGCCCTTGAGAACCCAGAGCAAGAAAGCATTTCATAAACCTGAGCTCAGCAGGGCTTCTACCCCTGCCAAACACCGCTCCCCCCACGGCACTTTTTGTGGAGCACACCCAGCAGCCCTGGGCCAGCAGCAGAAAGCGTGTCAGGTAAGTACAGGCAGAGACAACAACACTCACCTGTAGGAAGTAAGTCACCCAAAGGCCAGAGAGATAAGGCAAATCCTGCTCTGGATATCTTCTCATGTCTCCTGTCTCCAGCTTGATGGAAGTGGGAGGTTACAGCCTGTTAACTCCCTGAAGCCTCGATCAGGGCAGGATCTCAACCCCCCTGGCAGAAAGGGGACTTGATAAGAGGAAGGTTACAAGACTCAGAGTTTGAAGTTCTGAATTGAGGGTGGTTGAGCCAGACTAGGACATCTAGGACATCTCCTCCACCCCTCTGTTCTGGTGTGAGTCCACAGGAGAAATACCACATCTTCACCTGAGCGTGCCCACCTGCAGCCACACAGCCATTCCCAGCCAGGCTCAACAGACAGGTTGCCCAGCGTGTCCCTGGGTGGAACAGCCACAGGAATGATTGTGAACACCCAGAGTGAAATGACCACCTTGCCTTCTCTTTCTACCAGGTCCAGTTTCACCTCCCATCCACCAGAAGTCATCATGTTTATCCAGGAGATTACCAAGACCCCAGATATGCTTATTAAGCTCTTTGACAGATAAGGAAGATTGAACTCCTTCAGTTTTCACAGGCTTCAAATCAGTTCTGGTAGTTCTGCACACTTTTAAGCGTAAGTAATTTCCATTTTAAAATCACAGACAGCGAAGCTCAACAGCTGATAATTGATTGACAGTTATGACAATTGATGCAGCAATAACCTCTTCAGCATCTTCCATCAGGATACTCTGATTCCAAAGAGATCTCAGTAGATTCTCATACTGACAAAGGCAGATCCTGGCACAGAGCCCACAGCCCTGGATGAACCTGAATTGCTTGCACAGGTCAGGATACTGTAAATTTAAGGACCATCTCTAAGGGCTTTCAAGAACTCAGAGTCAGAGCAGAAAGAGGTTGGGGGAGAAGGCAAGCCTAATGAACAGAGCAATTGTTTGCAAGCATGCAAGTGTTAAAGTAAGCAAGCAATCAGAGGTGCTAGTTTAAAGTGAGCCACACCTTGAAATACCCGATCAGTTAATTGTTAACATTTGCTTCAAGCAGTATGTTAATTAGTCCATGAATGGCTTCTTTCATCATCTTTTTTTTAAAGGTTTTCTCAGTTCCAGCATCTTAATTATTTGCCTCCATATTGAATCATCTCAGTGTAGACACACTAAAAGCTTTCTTAAGTAGCAATTGTGGGTTTTTTTTCTTTTTCTCCTTCTCTTCAGCAGCGTGTAGGGTTTTTTTGTCTTTCATTGTTCCTTGTCCAAGGGTTAATTCTTGCTGGAACAGTGCTGGGAGTTGAGCTCTGACTGTAAGAGTGGACTCTTTCAGACTTACTGGGACACTGCTATACAAGCATGGATACACGAAAGAGGAAAAGATTCCTTCCATCTTATGTGTATGTCCTGGGAGACAAATAATTCTTTCATATCTGACCATTTGCCACTGCAAATCAGCAGCTTTCCTGTGTATGCAGGAGACTGCTGCAAAGATGTGCTGAAACTAGACGGTCCAGGAGGCAAGGGTACAGGAATATCTTGGACAAGTTGGAAAGTGCCACTCATACCCTGGTCATAATTTCCTTGCCATCAGCTCAGCACCAGAAAGCCACACAGATGTTCAGGCTCTGCAGTTACATCACTCTCCCTCCTCTTGATGAAATAAATGGCTTAGTGATTGTAACAGGTATGTGGGATCGCCCAGGGCTGAGCTAGCATCGTGCCAGCACCCTGGGATGCTTTACACAGGCTCGTGCTTCACTCCCAGGAGCCAGATCCTTCCAGCAACTTTGGTACACCCAGGACAGCATGAGTGAGAGAAGCCTTGGGCCAAACCCCTCCAAACCCACTGAGCACTGGGCTGGGAAGGAAAGCTCAAGTCAGCAGATCTGCTCCCACTCCAGCGAAACCAACCTTGTAAGTGTGCGCACACCGAGGAGCGATAACATCGGTGCCTCTTCTGAGGCAGATTTAAGGTTGGCATTGGGCCCAGGGATTTTGCAATTCCCTTCTCCTCTGCACAAAGTTCTGCCTTGAAATATGTTCCCTCGATAGACATTTCTATTTTCCTTTGATTCCAATGTGAGGTACAAACTCTTTGCGAGGGCTACGTGCCCCTCTCTTCTCCCTACCATCCCTCCTCTTTCCTGTTTGCTCGGTCCCCACATTACTCAGAGCCCTGGGTAAAGCTCTTTTCCATGCTAAATATGCATCCAACCACTGTTAATGAGCTTTGGCCAGCTTGCAAGGAGTTTTGACAGGCCTGTTGAATCGGTGCCAAGCAGAGATGAATGTTTGGCTTGGACCAGCACAATGCTCTGTTTGTCTCATTGTTGCATTGGAAGTGTTAGCAAACTAATGTGACAGGATGGAGACACATATAACTGAAAAATGACTGAAAATATAATTCCATGTCAGCAGTGACTCCTGAAGGATTATTTGTCTCCGGTGACTCTGGGGAAAGTTTTCTTTATGGGCTCAAAATAAAGACAGGTCTGTGTGCTCAGGGAGAGTGATCAATTAGTTTGAGACCTAGATGTAAGGACCTGCACTCTGCTCTTGCTTCCTAAGATTTACTTCTAGAGCAGCCAGGCGCTCTACCACTATTTAAATTTGTTTCCTTTCCAAAAGCCCATGTGTTTGGCTGCTTGCAGAGCCCTGTGAGAGCCCAAACTCTGCTCTGCTCCCTGGTAAGAGGATGGGCCCCAGCAAAGCCCATACCTGGGACCCTCTGAGGTTGCAGGTATAGGAACTGCCAGACAAGAGCAAATGATGCTCAAACACAACCAGTACCAGTAGAGTAAGGGACCATTTCACTGTGGGCTGTTACAAAGTTAGGCAGAGCATGAGGAGTGAAGAGTGATCCTTACCACATAACTTCTCACGTTCTGACACTCTACTGTGCAGAAAGACCTGTGGAGCTGAACACATCGTCTCAGCCATTGTGGGGATGGATTTAATAGCCATTGAGAATCCAGGTCCTTACACTTTCTTCTGGGGTCTTTTTGCTTGTTTGGTAGGTTCAGGTCTGATCTTCATCTTGTGCAAACATTAGACCTGAACCTTGTGTTTGCAGCATCATTTCCCCCTTCCTATCAGATGAATAATTTTACCTTTAAAAAAAGCAGAGTTAGAATCAGCCTCATGTTGTTATTTCCCAAGGTCTCCCAGGGATCTCTTTAAACTGTGCTCCCAATGTTTGTCCTCTCCAGGCACGGAGGAGCAGGTTTCCCATCCAGCCTTGGTACCAGGCTTACGTGTTTATTTGCAGGTTAGTCTTTTGGTTAGAGAATAGATGTAGGAGTCTGTTGACTGAGATTCAAACACCTGCTTATCTACAGATGTCCTGCAGCTTCACCCACTTTACTAAATACTCTTTGCTTTTGGTATACAATAAAATCAATTTTCTTAGGTGCTCATATTAAAAACATTTGCAGAACTGTGACTTTAATGACAGGGTCCCAATTCCCCACGTTGAAAGCATTTTCCCCACCCTTCAGGCTATCAGGTTTTGATTTATAGGACAATAGGGTTTCCCAAAGCTAGGGAATAGGGTTTCCCCCAGCTAGGACAATAGGGTTTCCCCCAGGTAGGTTTTCCAAAGGTATTTACACCTCTACACATGCAGGTATAAATCTAGTGAGACTTACAAAAAGCACACAACTCCCATGGAAAGTCAGGAGGAGCTGAGAACATCACTTGGGCTTGTCTGCAAACCATACCAACGCTTATCTATGGCTTTCAAATCTTATAAACCTTTGTAAATCTGGACCAGGACTGTAAACAATCTTGTTTATGTGCAATAAAAATGGATACCCCTAGAAATACACACTGTACACGCACCCACTTACCTGAGGAATACTCACTGTACGCTGATAGCTTGTTTCTTTCATTTTTATAGCTAACACTGCACTGATAAATATAGCTGTTTAGCCAAAGTCAGCGTACTGGGGGCAGAGAGGAGATAAGCTGTGAACATTTATTGGGATTCCTGGTGCTAGAGTGTATATATTAAAGTTCATTACAAAAATCACGTAAAGCAGTCTCTGCAGTGTAAGGCTGGCTTTGCAAGTCCTTTTAATTATATTTCCAATTGCTTGTGTGTCAGGAAGAGATGAGCTGGTGCTCAACACATCCAGCTTGTTGGGGTCTCGTTCAGCCCTTCACATCACTGATAGATTTTTCAAAAACTTGGGTCGTCTTATCTTGTCAGGGGCTATTATTTTTTTTTATTCACATGACAGTTTACTAGCAACAGAAAGTATAAACTCATATTTCACCCTTAGGAAATTGCTAGGATCCTTGTGTAAAGCTCTTGAAGGGACTGACAGGGTCGTCAGGTTGTCATTTGGAGCGTTGTGTGTGCAGATGCTATCGGTTGTATCTGTTCAGGGATGATGACTTGGTTGCTGCCTGTTTTGCTCATATGCAGGGACTGGCACCAAGGGGATGGGCTACAACCCCACCAGAAAGGACTACAAACTCGGAAAAAGATTTCATGAAAAGTCTTGTTTCCATTCTGTAAACCCCTGGGCTATTTCTGTAGAGCTTTTCCATGCTCTCCTAATGAAAACTGGTTCCCAGGAGCCCAATATTGCTGCTGAAAGCTGGGGCTTTGGTAAACACAGGGAAAAAAAAAACCTGATATTGCATAAAAAAAAAAAGATAGTGATGGAAAATGTTAACAATGCTGATTGTTTATGCTTTCTTTCCCTTTTCAAAATGAAACACTTTTAAAATCAAACCTTCTCTTTTCACCAGGAGCTTCGTGAGCACGTTGTTTCACCTGGTTCCAATCTAGACACTCTTGCAGCACAAAGAGCATCCAGCAAGGGAGCGGGTGAGAGTGTGCTTCCAGCACAGCAAACCTCCTGCTTTCTCAACTCCCCACCAAATCCTGTGCCTCATCACAAGGGAGAATGGAATAGATGTGACACAGTACACATCATAAACCCTCCAAGGCACGGAGCAGCTTGGAAGGGTGGTAGCAAAAGGCCTTCCCTCCAGACCAGTGGTTTGGCGGCTGGAAGACACTGAAACATCTTACTCTCTGCTGATGGTTTAACAGATTGACACCAAGCAAGATGGTAACTGGGGTCCAGTCCTTGCTGAAGAAGTGGTTCTTTCAGAAGAAGCCCAGGAAAATGTGGGATGGCTCAGGATGAGTGAAGAGCACCACCAACTCCCCCAATCCCCAAAGCACCACAGGAGTTGTTGAAATGTGCAGGTGGTCCAGCAAGCAGCACTGTATCACAAGCTATGGAGAAGAGCAAACAAATGAACCACTGATGAGCTGTTGATCAACCATCAGCAATGCCACCCAGGAATAGGGATGGGGCTGTCCCTCCCCATCCCACTGCACCCACAGAGCTCCCTGCCCCAGCTGCCAAGCGCCCGCCCTCGCTGCATCCCTCTGTAACTCCTCCAGGGAAGGGGGCATGAAAACCAGCCCCAAAGTCAAATAAGTCAAATACCCATCAATGTTACAAGCCACACACCCCTCCTGGTGCAGCTCATGACCAGGGGAAGCCTGAACTCATGGTGGAAGGAGAAAAGCACAGATGACCCAGGGATCCTCACTCCCTCCAAGACGCTCCCAATCCCAGTGCTTGGGACCCAAGACACTGTTCCTGCACGGCTCTGCAGTCCTGCCCACCAGTTTATCAAACTCCATCTTGAAACAATTTAGGCCTTGAACAGATTTGTTAAACAGTATAATATGAAGATCAAGGAATAAAGATGAGGAAAGGCAAAATTAGATTAACGCTGTAGATAGCTTTTGAGTATAACTAATGCCAAATAGCCAGAGGGCAACATGTCAACAATTTAATAGGGCACAACGTAAAATAATGTTTTCAAAACAAGCACTTCATTGGATGCTTCCCTTTTGAATCAGATAAAGTGTATCACTACAGAGAGATTTGCTTTGATCTGTTCAGCAGCAGAAGGTCAAGGGTGTCTAAAGCAGCTATTCAGAGCTTGTGAGTAATAGAATTAAACAGCTCAGATCAGTCAATATGTCTCTGAGCTCTCAGCATTCCCCAGATGTGGGGCTGGCCCCCAGGGTAAGAGCCAAGCCCCATGTCCCCAGGAGGCACCTGAATTGGGTGCCAGCTTGGGACTGCTCATGCCAATCCCCAAGCTCCCATGGGAGCAACCTCTGCTGCCAGCTGAGACAGGCAGAGGTTGGAATTGCAGTCACACAGCTCGAGGACAGCCTTGTCTGGCAGAGAGACCAACCCCAGATCGCCTATACACTCCCATCAGTTAGGCAGGGAGGTGTACAAACCTTCTGTGAGCTCTCCCAGGGCTGGGGAGGGACCTGGAAGTCATGATTTTGGTACCCGCATTGGTGTGGAATGGATCACCATTTCTATCTAGGAAGCCAGGGCAGCAGCTCCCTTCCCAAAGGATCTATCCTGCACACAGTAATTCACACTAGCTGCCAGTATAACTAGGTATTCATGAAGCCTGATCATCATAAGGGACCATTACCAGGCCACAGCAGACCTTTTGTTTGGGTGCCCCTTGCAGAAAGCCCGGTGCCAGGACCCAGTTTCATTTGGTCTCTTATTCCAGTGGGTGAGAAAGATGCTTTGTAGGGAGCTACTTTCCCCTTCCCCCCCCCCGCAAAAGGGAAGGCAAGCTTAGGGGTGGAGGCAAGTAAGAGGAAGAAGGGTTAAAACAGAGCATCAAATGTTTCTCACGGCCACCTGACACAGCACTGCAGCACGCCATGGTACTTCGCTGCCTATCTCTGCTCTCCCAGCTGTAGAATTTAAGCAGAGGACTCGTCCATCTAGTGCACTCCTGGCAAAGGAGGTGCCACACAACGCACCTCCAGAAGGTCCAGCCACAGCGGATGCCATCTCCCAACCCAGGAGACTGTGGCATCAGTCTTGTTCTGGGTAGAGACTCCACTCAGTAGCCTCTGCACTCTCCCAGACCACGAGTACAGATTTTAAAAGCAAGATCTGGCCTTGTGAGCACCACCTGCATGAGCAGGCAGAGCCAGGCAGGAGTGATGCGAGAAGCCCTGTGCACCTCAGCCGTGGCGCTGCCAGGGCTGCGGCAGCTGCTGGAGCTGCACAGGGGCCTCTGGGGACTGCCCCTGAGAATGAAGGCAATAATAGGACTCATTTATCTTCGGGATGTCACCCTGAGAGCACGCTGCTGGCATGGCACCGGCAAGCACTGGAGCTGTGCTCGCTGACTGCTGGTACCTGCTGGGAAAGAGCAGCTGGCACAGGGTCCCTCTGCACATTTCCCTGTGGATCAGATGGCTTTTGAAGAGTTACCTTCAAAACACTTTGTTTCAAAACATTGGGAACTTCCCCTTAGTTTGTTATTTGTGTTCCTGTGGGGAGAAACAGGCTCCATGCAGCCCTGTTCAGGGGGATGGGCTTCCCCCAGCTCAGCCAGGCATTTCTTCTCATTCGGTTAATTTACCTCGGACACCAGGAGTTCAGAATTGCTTGGCATTCAGGATTGCTCTCCCATCACCCACTCACCTTCCCCTCCCACATCTCCTGACAGTTGTCCCAAACTGTCTGCCTGCCTCCATGCCCCCGCAGCCCAACAGAAGCTTCTCCCAGGAACCTGCCATCCCACAGGTATCCAGCACCCGGCCACCAAAAAGCCCATGGCTTTGTCAGGTGTTTGCCCAAACTCTGTCTTTGCTCACAGGAGCTCCCCGCTCACTGCAGCCATACCTGGGATGAACCTCCTCTGCTCACTCATGATGCTCCTCCCAAGGCGACAGCTTTTGCAGCTATTAATCGGCTCCACTTTCTCTGATGGGCCTGGAGGAGCAGTTTGCTTTTGCAGTCTGCCACGTCTCAATTAGCTCTGTACCTCTGGCGTGGGAGTATGTCACATGAGGCCATGGGGTCTCACAGCTTGTAGCTTTGATAAGGGAAGATAAATACATCACAGCACTCGGCGGTGCTTACAGCTGCCCCTTCCCTGCAAGGGGACCAGCCCCAGGCTAGGGACACAGAGTGGTGGGTGCCACAGAGACCACAAAGATGAAGGCAGAGACCTCCCCTCATCTCAACTATCGGAGCAGAAGGCAAATGCAGCAGGGACGATGCTCAGATAAGACCTGCCCAGACCACATCTAACAACAGCCCTTAATTGCAGCCCTGTTAATGAGATGCTGAAGACAGGTGTGTCTGAACTTCACTCTGCCACAGATTTTAGTGCTTTCTGCAGAGCTGCCTGACAAAAGAGCCTCTGCTTTACCATTAGCCCCACAGCTGGATGGCCCCACAGCTCTGACCCTAAGGTGAGGGCAGCAAATGGGCCGGGGGAAGCGTGTGGTGGCAGCTGTGCCTAGCTGTGGGCTGTGCGCTGCAAGGCGAGCTCGAGGAGGGAGAACAAATTTAGCCCTGACTCATCCAGGATAAAATTGCCATCTTCAGAGTGGAGTTCATTGGGATGCACCTGCTATTTGTACCTCTGGGTTAACAGGGAGGGTTTAGCCGCTCTGCTGACCAGGAGGGAGCATCCAAGCTGGGGCTTTGCCCTTCGCCTGCTTCCAACGCGGTACACAGGGGGTTTGTGACTGTGGCTGTGAGGGCGGGACTACGCTCCGAGCTAATTACTGCGGCTTGTAATCAGCGAGGGCCATGGCTAAAGGTTCCCTACCCAGAAAGCTCCCACTCGCTGTCCTGACATTTGGATGCCAATTACTGAGCTGCTGGTGCCAGGAATAGCTGTAATTGATAAGGCAGGTCAGCAGCCATTAATGGAGCTGAAATTTGGAGAAATATGGAAATGAAAGTTTGTGGAAATGTGAATGTTTTGTTCCTCTCACTCTAATAGTTGGATACAACTGTGTGCTACTTATGGCTGGGTTTTTTCTATTGCAGATGCTGAGGAACAAACGGATATCTACCCATAGGTATGCGCTCTGCAGAGAGAGGAACAAGCAGGAGTGCTCTGGCTCAGCTTTCCCCGCCGCCATGGCAGCGGGGCTGCCATGAAACACGCTGCTGGGTCTCCTTGCTGTGGCCTCAATGGTTGCTCTTCCACATGCTCCTTGTCTGCTCACTCCTCAGCATGGTAGTGGCTACAAATGCTGTAAGGAAGTGTGTAAAGAGCCATTCATAGGGACTTCACCTGAGCCAGGCAGCAGAATTCCTGAAGTACGGATGCAGCCTTTTACCATTTTACCCAGATTTCCCCTTACACGAGAGGAAGACCATTTTTACTCAGCCTTCAGTTGGGTGCCACCTTCAACAAGGGCACCAGCACCCCATCAATAATTTGGGGAGAATTTAGTTTCCTGGGTGACAGCCTTTTCAGAAGGACAGACCAACAGGCGCAGGAGCACAGAACACGCTCTCTACTAGCAGTTAACGAGTAAAAGCTATTTTCTTCCTCTGCAGCCTTTCCCTCCCAGCAGTTTTGGCTCAGCCACCTCCTCTTGATGCATGCCCTCAGCAGCGTGGCTGGCAGAGGGGAGGATGCTCACTCTACAAGTGCATCCCTGACTCCTCAGACATCACAGTGGAAAGAACCCTGGGTCAGGACCAAGCTCTCTTGGATTTGGAACTAGTCTTTTTTAAAATTATATATTACAAGAGAATTGCCAGAAGGCACTTGAGCTTGAAACGCTGGAAATAAATAACAGAGGTGAACTTGCCCAGCGCCATTGGCTCAGCAGCACACCCTGGGTAGGGGGAAGGGTGTGCACAGGCCTTGCCAGACCTGCAGCCCTGGCACAGGACTCCCATAGGGTGATCCCCCTGCCCATCACCACCTCCTTCTGGGATTTCAGCAGTGGTTGCTCCCTGTGTCCCAGCTCTGGAGCTGCTGGCAGGACTATGGGGCCCTTTCCCGAGCTGAGCCTCATCTCACCCACCTTTGATCAACCTCATTCACCAGGGCGGTGCAGAGTCAGCCCAGGACGTGCAGGTTTGGCTTTTCCAAGCCATGCTGAGGCTCTCACATCTCACAGCTTCCTAGGCTCCAGGCCAGCTTCGGACCTTTTTTCTCACAGCTGAGTTGTCCCTCCCAGTCTCCCTTTGCCTGCTGCATGCAGCGTTTGATTCGTGACAGCTTAATGCAAGGTCTCTGAGCACAGCCATCGCACCCCAGCAGCGGCAGGCTTCCCCTGAGGAGTCACAACTGGAGCCACACAATCCCACCAGGTCCCATTTATTCCAGTGGCTGTAAGGCATTGGGGTCCATCCCATTTCACCCTAAAATCCAAACGCTGAGGACACAAGCGAAGGCAAAGGCACTGCCCTTCCCCACCCCTTGCCCCCGCCCATCGAAAAGGGGGTGTCCATCCTGCCAGCTCCACAGCATTTGACATGGAATGGCTTAGGCAGTGCTGGCAGGGGTTTTGGGAATCACGTAACAGGATGTGCAGCTTTCACTGCAGAGTGTTTCGGAAGGTGGAGGCTGGGTGGTCCAACATGCTGAGCAGGTCCATCTCCGCCTTGGCAAGCACCCATGGCTCGGCAGGTTGTGGGGGTTGGAGGCAGCAGGCTGAGCTTGCTTTCTGCACCGTGTCTGGTAGAGGGGATCCTTTTTGCATCCCACATGCTGGCACAGACCAGGCAGGGCAGAACCAAGTGAGTGCTGCAGCCACCCAGAGCCCACACAAACCGGATGGGTCCCATCCCCTCCCAAGATGCACAGAGGGAAAACAGCCAGGATGGCATTTTCCCCTCCGACAAATCGACTAGAGAGCAGACAGAGGGGAAAATCCCTCTTCTCAATTCCTGCCAGACTAACATTTTACCTGCAAAATTGAGGTAGGAGGCTTTTAAATGACTGGTAGGTGGATCTGGTTCTAGAAACAGTTCTGTTTTACAACAAGCCTCTGCTGTTTGACGGAGGCGGGTGCAACAACAAACAAGGAAATGGTTAACTGCAGCCTGGGGTTTGGGCTCAGCTGTGCCCAGGCTGCTGCAGTGGAGGGGTTCGGGGGTGGGGGGCACAGCCAAACACTTATCACTGAATTCCCGTTTCAGCCGTTTCGAGGGTGGGTTTCCTTTAAAGCTTTCATCCCAGCAGAGATGTTTGAGGAGCTAAAAATAGGCAGCAAAGTCACGTGAAAACCTCCGGATTTGAGAAATCACATAAAAGATACGAGCGTGAGTCCCTGTTTCCTTGGAAATAATAGTAGTAGTAATTCTTGAACGCGAGGTTGTGATGGGGAGATCTGCAAGTGGCCTGTAGCCCTCTGAAACCCTCTGTGAACAGCCAGGATGGTGCCTGGAGGATAAACCACCCCGGTACACAGCACCTCAGGGTGAGGATCTGGCCGGTCACTTGGTCCCACAGGAGAACAGCCACTGAGCTCCAGAGAACAGCCCAAACCAGAGGTTCCCACGTGTGCAGGATCAGACCCAGAGATGCTGCATAGAGGGGTGGCACAAAGTTTCCCAAGGTGTCTGGTGCTGGCTGGATGAAATGTTGGTTGGAAGGCTCAGGTTGGGATGAACCCCTCAGTGACTGCACCCTGAAACTTGGGGTCTGGATTTAAATTTAGATCTGCAGGTGGTCCTGGGTGGGAGGGCTGGCTCCAATTCTGGGACTTGGACCCATCTGGGGATATTTCAGGTCAGAAGCCAAACTGTGCCACAAGCCATCCATGGGGGAATTCAGTGGGCTCAAAGCACCAGTAAAGAGCTCTCACCCACTCACATGGAAATTGCTTACATTTACATCTTAACATCCTCAGCCTGAGCACTTGAAGGCACTGAATACACCTGGCTCCACCTGATCCCCAGGGACCTGGGTGATGCTGAGCATCTTTAAGAGAGAGAAACTCAGAGAGTGACCTGCAGGATAAGACGGCCTGTGTCCCACAGCTGCTGTGGGCACAGAGCTGTCCTCCAGCCACAGGAGCTGCCATGCAGGGTATGGTGGTGATACAACAGGTCCTGCACCCATCTGTGCATCCCTCTCCATTTTTCATTACCGCATTGCCAGCTTGAGCTAAATACCATCTCCTATAAATCCTCTCTAAATGAGCATCAGCATTTAATTCCTTTAAAAAAAACCCAACAGTATTCAGATCCTGAAGCCAAACGGTCACTGACTGGTGACCGCCAGAATGAGGGTTTCATAACCCATCCTGCCAAGTCAAAGCTTCCTGCTAAAAGGCAGCAGTACCAGTCAAAATCTGCCACGAGCATGGGTTTTGCTGGAATAATCATCCTGCCTGATGCTCCAGCAGCCCACCTCGGCCTGTCCATCGCTCCGTTTGCCAGATGCCTACATGAGGGTTTGTTCTGGATGACCAGAAACCGAATTAGGCTGCATCCAAAGAGACGGCACAACGTTGCTAGGCAATTACGCCTGGCTGAAAGGAGCTGACAGTCATAGCAAGTTACTGATCTGCCAGGATGCAGTGATAAGGTTATCTAATTCTGCATATGGGACTTGTGTATCGTTGGTGTTAAACGGGACTCCAGCCTCTCGGGTCAAGGGGACTTTGGCTCAACTTTGAAACTGATGGAGCTCAGGACAGGGCGTGGGATGGGGTTGCCAGTGGGGCCATTGGGCAGTGTCTGCAATGAAAAACAAATTAGGGGAAAATGGAGGCTCCAAAATCAGGTCCCACTACTAAGTTAAATATATATATATATAT
>VZTU01022381.1:760286-801406 GCA_013400835.1 Zapornia atra | reverse complement strand
GCTCCAGTGCGGGACAGCACGGCGACGGGCCACCGGTCGGGCAAGCGGAGGGTAGCCGGGATACCATCACCCGGGACGCCGCCCATCCAAACACACCGTCCGTTCCCCGGGTCACCGTTGGTCCAGGGACACGGCTCCCTCCAGCGACACCCGAGAGGATCCCCCACCTCTCGTCTCCGGGGAACGCGGGAGAGACGCACGGTCCCTCTGCTCCGGATAGGAGTGGGAGAGAAGCCAGGGCGGAGAAGAGCCTTCACCCAGTGTTTCTTCCCCTCCCCGGGAAGCAGGAGCGTGGGTCACCGTGACCCCCGGAGGGAGTGGGGTTGGGACGCGGGGAGGCGGCAGGTGGGGAGGGTGCGAGTGGGCAAACCCTCTGCCCTCCCGTTTGCAAAGGCTTCCTCGGAAAAAATTAATTCTGATGCCTTGAACTGTGCCATGTGGATTGAAAACCTGGCTGAAGGATCATAAACAAAGGGTAATTAGAAACAGGGGGAGGTGTTTATGGGGTACTGCAGGGATCTAGGTTAGGTCTGCTCTCATTTAATACCCTCATTAATGACCTGGAAAGAGGGAGTAAACTACACATTAATGAATTTGGCAGATGATGCTATATTGGGAGGTGCTGTGAGCTCCAGCAAGCATAGAAAATTAACACAAAAAGGGCCTAGTGAGATTATAAACATGGGCAGGAACCGGCAAAAGGAGCTGTGCCTTGGACAAACGTGAGCGAGTGCAGCTGGGAGGCAAATTACACTAACGAGCCGACAACAGAAGGGGCGACGGTGGCCGAGCCAAGCCGGCAGCGCTGCACCGGAGCTGGAGCAACACCCCAGTGAAGGGCCTGGGGCGAGGGGGCAGGCAGAGGCTGCTATGCATGAGGACAGCGGGGAAGGATCACCCACTGGTACCCAAGGATGCTGTGGAGGTGCTGGGAGGCTCAGGTGTGGCTGGAGCACGGGGCTCCCTCGGCACAGACGCGTTGGCGGCGGTTCAGAGGGAAGCCACACAAATGATCAAAGGCACGGAGAGACTGATTTCTGAAGGAAGATTAAAAGGCTTAAATATATATATTGCTTGGCTAAGAGCTGTCCATGGGGAGACAAACTAAGAGCCTTACAGATCTGGTTGGTGTAAATAGAGAGGGAGGGAAGGAATTATTTAATGGAGTACAAGGGGCATCACCAGAAGGGATGACAGGAAATGAAGAAACGAAGCATTTAGGTTGAATGTCACAGGGGAAAAAATCCCCTCTGCTGACAGCAAAAATTATGAGGCTGCGACGTGGTTCCCTGGAGGGAGAAAGTTCTGTGGCTTGAGATATTTAAAACCAGACAGGATCAGTCTGAATATAAAGGCGCCTGGGATGAGCCACTGGCAGGGGATGCACAGAGGAGCAAAAGCTGGGCAGGGATATGCCTCATTTTCCAGCTCTTTTTTTCCACTGAAATATTCCTTTATATATCACCTATATAAAAGACCTGCATTCTTTATTTAGTGCATGCATGTATTTCTGCTGCTTTAAAGGAAATCGCTGACATGATGGATGCTGTGCCAGGCACCTTGGAGCTGGGCAGGGCTGAAAAGGCCCTGAAGTCAGACAAACCACCTCCATCCAGGTACAGCGGGGGGATTAGAGCGGGGTTAAGTGACTGGCACGAGGTTGCTGAGCGGGTTCATGGTGTATAACCCCAGTGTCAGTGTCTCTGCACAGCGTGCCATGCCCTGGAGCACGAGGTCTCCTGCAGGTTTGGCATCTGTAAAGCATCTAATTTCTTAATGGCTTTCTGCAGGATGCTCTCTGGGTGGCCAAAGAGAAGCCAGGCCACAGCTGGCCAGCTGTGCAGCACCCGTAGCCTTGGTTAATGCTCCATCCTTCCACCCCAGGCTAGTGCTCCGTTTTCCAGAGGCTGTGACGGGATCCCTTTCGGAGCAAAACAGGTATCGATTGCAGCCCCACCCCTCCCCGTCTCCTGCCTCACTGGAGGTCTGTGAGTGCTGTCAACAAAATGGATTAATAGTCCTATTATCAGTTCAGATGGATGGCCAGGGTGAGGAGAAAACATCGCGTCCCAGGGAACTCAAGTAGGCACATTAATAAAGATGCCACATGTTGGCTCTGAAATCTAAAAGCTTTGCTCTGCTCCTTGCAACACAATTAGTTTATCCAACGCCAAACAATTCTGTCGTGATGCACCTGCCAATGCCCCTAGTACCATTGCTGCAGTGACCTGACTGGGAGGGAGGGAGGGAGCTGGTATAATGATGGTCCATGTGTCCCCCTTGGCCAAACCCCTGGAAGAGCTCTCCGTGGAAGACAGCAGCTCCCTCCTCCGGTCATGCTGCCACTGGGGAGCTGCATCATCCCCCTTGGTGCCAGTTTTATACCTTGGGGGGCTGGAGGGTTGCCATTGTTCCAGTCCAGTCCCATCCCCTCACAGCTGAGCAGTTGGTGTGATGGGGCAGGGCCATGGCCTGTTGCTCAGCAGGCTCATTGATGGGTACAGGCAGCACGTAACAAAGATACTGGCTCTGCCCACGCTGTAAAATAAGGAAAGCTTTTAATTAAAAGCAAGTGGTGCAGCTTGCAGCCCTTTGTTTGAGCGTTAATGCGAATGAGTTTCCTTTCCAGCCCAGCATTTATAGCTGTCTCTCTTGTACCTGTCAAAAAGTAAATCTCAGGATCTAAAACATGTATATTTAAAACTACAGTATCAGCGGGCTGTCAAGCCTGGGTTTTTTTATTAAACATCCCTTGTGCAGGGGGTGAGGGGAAAGGATGAGCATGGGAGGAAGCCAGCAAAGCAGCAAGGTCTCCCTGCGTAGGCAGAGGCTGCCCTGCTTCACAGCAAACTGGCCTCCATCACCCACAGATGGGGCAGCAGGATGGACTCACCTCCTTTGGGCAGCTCCCACTCACCCCACACCTCTCCTCCCTGCCCCTCTCAGGGCATGCTGCCACAGAGGTCAGCAGATTGCAGGGGCTCGATGCTCACCCTGCCTCCCTCTGCAGCAAAGGCTTCCCAATACCAGTGCTGGTCCCCCCCTTCCCTGGCACTGGTCCCTTTCCCTGATGTTGGTCCCCTACCCCAGTGCTGGTCCCCAAGAGCCATCCACTCACTACAGCAAGTGGGAGGGTGCAAAGCCCACTTGGACCCAGGTTCCCCAGCACCCCATTTCTCCAGGTGCAGTGGAGTACTGGAGAAAATATGCACACAATAGTTTGAAAATTTAAAATTTGTTTTAAACATCAAAGAGGAACTTTTATCTTTCTAATTTTTCAGATCTTCTCTTTTAATTTCACATTTCTGAAGTGTTGTTTTTCCCCTTCCTGGCACCTTTTCCTTTTAGCTACTAGGTGAAGTAAAATAAATGATGTAGGTTTATTTTTTTTCCTTTCTTTGCTTATCTAGTTCTGCAAAACTTGAAAGCTTTTCAAAGCACCTGGGTGTCGGGAGTTACAGTTTTGGTTTGTGCTTTTTTTACCCCTAGCAATGTTTCTAATATCACAGAAAAAAAAACCCCAAAAAACCCAAACCTGCAGCACAGAAAAAGGAAATGAAGAAATAGGAAAACTCAGAGCAAAACCCCATGACCATTCAGCCAACAGACATCTGCTGTGTGAGGAGAAAGACAAGACCTAACAAGGAGAAAAAACCCAACCTGATGTTGTATAACTGGGAGGGGGAAATGTGATGTTGGAAAATAAAGACAAAATATTCAGCTTAGAATGAAACACATCTTTATTTTTCTTTCCCCATCATGTGGGAATTCAGGTCACGTCCACTCCCAAGAGGTTTTGGATTGAGGACAGCCTGGCCAGCTCTACCCATCAGCCAAACTTTTATCAAGCATCCGTGGGACCTGCAGACATCTGTCCATGTAACTCTGTTAGCAGTTTGCACACCATGCAGATAAGGGGCCGCTGCTGTAAAATATTGAGCTTTTAGACTACAAAAAACTGTCTTTCTAAGCTGAAATCTAACTTTATTTGTACTCCTGCAATTCCACCCAAGTCAGCAGGGTTTCCTGGCTGTTAGCAAGGGCAGTGTCTGGCACGCTCCTTCCATGGGAGAGGTTAAAGTGCCAGGGAGAGGACAGCATCGCTCTGAGGGATTCGATAAACTTCTATCACTCAATAGTTTAATTCTCTTTTACTGATGCAGCATCTTTTATCAAAGATTACATAATGCTGAATAATCATGAAGCACATAATGCAGAGCCAGACAGGCAGTTATAATCAGATTTAAAGCCTATATTAAAAAAGTGGCAGGTGCAGGGCTAATTCTCCATTCCTGCACTGGTGTCAGTCCAGAGGAAGCCCGGCTGGAGCCACTCCTGATTTATACAGCCTTCCTGACAGCAAAAAATAACAGGCTGGTGCTTTCTGGAGGTGCCAGAGGAGCTGGGCAGGGTGTCTCGTGTGACGGAAGGCGGTGAGGAGCTGGCAATCTGAAGGCGAAAGGCAGCCAGCATCATCAGCCACTCTCTTTCCAATGTGGTCTATTGAGATGCAAAGCAAAAACTGCTCTGCAATTCAGGGGGGCTGTGATGGGTGATGCAGCCTTTTCCCCCACCTCACTGGCCCCACCAGATGCTCCTGGTATTTGTTAGCCGGTGGCTACTCGATGGCCTGTGGCAAATAAGCATCCCCAGCTCTCAGGCCATGTCCCAGAGGGCACATTATGAAAACCACTGTCATAGTCGGTGGGGGACCCGCAGGGAGAGCCAGGCACAGCACTGAGAAAGCTGGTCCCACAGCCGGCACAGCGCCACCGCAGCCGAGGTCAGCATCCAGCACCAAACTCAGTCACAGGTGAGTGGCAGCCAACACGCTGTCTGCTGTGGGATCACGCACAGAGAAACTACACGGCAGGATTGATTTAATCCCATGTTTCAGAAGAAAATCTGGCCTGAAGGCCTGAGCCCAGGGTCATTGCAGCACCCGGAAGTGCTGAGGGCAAAGGTGCTCCCAAGCAGCGTGGTGCTGGCAGGTCTGTGCAGCGGAGCTGTGAGCATCACCACGCTGCAAGGGGTGGGGGTCACATTCTGGCTCATCCTCAGCCACTCACCCCACTATGTCCCACACAGAGCCGCATTTGTCAAGATGCCCTGTGCTGAGTCACAAGCCCACAGTGCATGCCTGCTATGCCTGCTTGGTCCCAACCCGGGAGCTGAGCAGTATCACCAGGCTCCCAGCAGCACAGGGTCTGCTGGACAATCCCTGAGACTCCCCTGGCGCTTCAGGTGCGGCAGGACACCTTGCATCTGGTAGCCTATGGGGAGATGCACGTTCCAGCCACACCAGCTAAATATGTCCCATACAATCAATTCCAGCATAAAACACCACAAAGCAGGATAACCTTGTGATCAAATTCACTGAGACAGGCTGCCCAGGGGGGTGTGGAGTCTCCTTCTCTGGAGAGATTCAAGACCTGTCTGGATGCCAACCTGTGCGACCTGTCCTAGGGAACCTGCTTTGGCAGGGGGGGTTGGACTTGATGATCTCTGGAGGTCCCTTCCAACCCGCACAACTCTGAATCTGTGAAATGGCCAGCAAAGTGCTTTAATATTACCCACTCTGGATAACGAGCTGTATTTCCAGCACAGGCCCTGAACGTGCAGACTTGATGATTAAACACCGTGCACTAAACACCGTGCGATCGCCTGCAGGACCAGTTAAGCAAAGATTAAAAGTGAGGAAGGGAGGGAGGAGAAGGAAGCACAAAGAAATCTCAATCTGTGCCATTTGCATGAGAGGGAGCTGAGCTGGGGGAGTGCTGCAGTGCAGTTCAGCACACCATTGCGTGCTGGACCTTCCTGGCGGCGCATTGGACGCCTGCCTGGATTTACAAACCGTGCACACTGTTACCCACACAGGTGAAGAACAGACGGCCTTAGGGTTTACAAGACTGCAATGCCATGGATGAATTAAGAGGCAACCGAACTCCTCTCCACGGGAGATCTGCCTGCTGGCAGAGGTTATCCTAGGTGATGGGAATCTGCTCTTCCTCCCCTGCTCTACAAATAGCATGTCTTAATTCAGTCTCCAAGTCCTTGCATGGGCAAAGGGATCGCGAAGGTCAGGGGAATAGAAACACCTGGGGAAGGACAGTGATGTAGAGGAGCAGAGCAGTGCAGCGTCTTTGGTCTGAACAGCTGATGCACAGAGGTTAGCTAACTCTGCGCAGCCGCTCCAGCAGCATCCGTTCTGCCTCACATAACTAAATCACTTATTCTACAATTTTTGTCTTCTTTTCTCTCCCCTTTACTTGAGCGTGCTACATAGTCTACTGCTAACCCTGTGGGATAGGAAAAACACTGCAATGCTTCCGTCTTCCAAGAGAAATTAGATACCTGGCACTGACAGAAAGCTGACAGCTCTCAAACATTTGCTTGCTCTTACACCCGAGCCACAAGTCTCCTGCCCAGCACGCCAACAGGCGGTAGAGAGCATTTCTGGGATATACAGCCTGCTGCTGCAGCACTGAACACCAGCTGGGAGATTTAGGCAGTGTTTCTCAGCTGGTGAGATTTACCCTGCCTCAGGAGCAGCGGATGGAGACACGGTAGCACCAGCTGAGGAGCAGCCCCTGTCCAAGAGCTCTAGGCTCCATCTCCATCCCACCAAGGCACCCGCATCAGGGAATCTGTCTGTGGTACCTCACCCATATTGACTTCACAGCATCCCACCGTTTGGCTTTCCCAACACTGCCTGCTTGTATCCTACACCCAGCAATTAGCAGTCCAGGAACCAGTCCTGGCATGCTTCCCTGGTCCCCCTGGCACCCCCTGCCACTTCTGCAGCTGCAGATGTAGGGAAATGGCAGAATACACCTGTCAAAAAAAAAATCACCCCCAGCATCAGCACAAGGATCATTTTCACCCAACAAACTGAGATTCACACATTACGGCCCCCTGCCCAGGCTGTCAGTGGTGAGCCTGGCGTTCCCATGCCACAGCACAGCCAGGCTCCCGGTGCTGTTTGGGCAGAGTGCTCAGAGAAGTGAATGTCAGGGAAAGCGATTTGTCACATAATGTTACCTACAAGAGAAGGGAAAAAAGGCTAGAAAATCACCTAACAATTGCTGTAATTATGGCCTCAAATGTCTACACGATGTCAGACACTGTGTGGAGGAAAGGGCTGGCATAGCTTATCATAACTGAACCCGGGGTGGATGCTCTTGCAAGCCAGTGATTAATAGTCTGCTAGGATTTGTTTTGGCGTGGCAAAGAACCAAGCACGAAGTCTCAGAAAGACACCAGATGGACAGTACAGAGCAGAACCCCTATCCCCAGCCATGCACCGGCACGCTGCAGAGCAGGTGCTGGCAACACTGGTACTAGCACAGGTGGGCACCCTCAGCCACATGGTGCTTGCTCCGTATTTGTGGGGTAACTGCATCCTGGCAGGGACCAGCTCCTGATGCTGCCCAGGACGCCAGAATGCCTCGAGCTGGAGGCCAGTGTGCAGGCAGGAGTACTGGCTCCTGTCCTCTCACAGCACCGGAGGAGGCTGCCAAGCAGCACGAGCATGTGAAGACAGCCTTGTCACCCTCCTTGCATCAGCTGCATCTCTACAACAAATCCCCAGACCTCATCACCAGCAGGAATGCCAGGAAAAGCCTTCCTCCTGCAGCCCAGGCTGGTCCTCCACCCCTTCCCCAGCCCATGGACTCCCTTAGCTCCAGGGTGAGCTGAAACAGCAGCTCCGACAGCAAAAAAGCACAGAGCGCAGTCCCTCGAGTAGCTACCCCACCACCACAGAGCAAGTGCACAAGGCACCCAGCCCAGTATGGAGCAGTCTTTCTCCTGGGACCCCAGCCAACACAGGCCTTGTCCTTCAGAGAAGGACTCTATGGGGAGGTGGCAACCGTGCCAGTCCAACAGCTCACATTGCTTGTCCCCTTGGAAAGGAAGAGGCAGGTTTTGGCTGTCCGCACAGTCAGGTACCAACATCTCAGCATCTGCTGATGCCAACACATCCCCCAGTGTGAGGCGAAGGGTAAGAGGGAGTCCAGCTGGGCCACAAGATAAATTGTTTGGATCAGGCTGAGAATCACTTATGTGGTGTTTTATTAACCATAATGGATAGCTGTGCCTGGTCAAATGAGTAATAATCTTGTTTAAAGGATCGCTCCTGAATCACGCAGTCTTGCTGCCAATGCTGCAAACTTTCCTCGCTGGTCTGCAGGCCAAATCTTTTCCTGGAGCAAGCTCTGTCCAGAAGAAAAGAAAACAAATCAGGAAGAGCTTTCTGTCTTTTTCCTTTTTTTTCCCCCCCCTCTCTTATTATGAATTTAAGATAAAATGACAAGAAGCATCCTCCATCTCACAGTCCCTCTGATTTTCACACTCTGCCTCATCTCAGTCCATCAGGAGTGTTACCTTAGCCAGCACTTACCTAGCCCACTGCTCCACATCCAGCTCGGGTTCTTCCCAGGGACAGAGCTCTGCCTGGGGTAAATGGTCGGTGGCTAATGGAAGGAAATAGAGGGAAAAGTAATTTACATCAGCTAAGCATTACTTCTGCACAACGCTATTTTGTGATCATCTGTAATTTTAATCTACTAACAGTAAAAGATGCATCTGTTCTCTGGGTTCATCTTGTTTACAGGTGGTGTGATCCTGAAGGGACTGGTCTGCTATTCAAGGGCATTTTTGGAAATCCCATATTTCCACAATTGTGATCAACCCCTGAAAGCGAGGGGGGCACTTGTGGAGGGACAGCACCCTACCTGACAGAGGAGCTGCCTTTGAAGAAAGACGCTCTCAGGAACAGCAAAACATGCTGCATTGAGGCTGTCAGCCAGCTTTTGTGATGACAAGATGCGCTGTTGCCATCACTCCAGCTCCAGTCAAAGAGAAGCCTGGGGACAGACTCGTGGACAATGTGCAGAGCTGGGACCAGAGACCCATGCGTGGGAACCGATGGGGAACGCACAGGGATCCCAGGAAAAGTGGTGACCTACAATGCAGTTCTGTGAGCACATC
This sequence comes from Zapornia atra, assembly GCA_013400835.1. NCBI lineage: Eukaryota > Metazoa > Chordata > Aves > Gruiformes > Rallidae > Zapornia > Zapornia atra. The sequence goes on along the minus strand of VZTU01022381.1, from coordinate 792,415 downwards.
CTCCCCAAACACCCCGGCTCCGAGGCAGTGACCCAGGGCACAGAGCTCTCTTGCAGCCAGGGAATAAATCATCACTGAAGTCAGGGCAAGTACTGGGTTCAAAGGGAACGCAACCATCGCCGCCTAGATCACGTGGCCGGGTTACGTGATGCACTGCGTGAAGGAACACTCTTCCCGGTACAGCTTGAACGTCAACCCTGACCCCAGCATTGTGATTTACTTTAATTAGCCAGCTAATCAGCTGACGGCGCTGTGGAGCTAGGACTGGCTCTGGATGACTGCTGAGGGTGCTGATGGAGAAAGGCACTGGCAGCACCCATCACAGCCCTCTGCACCCCACACAGGTTATCCCTAAATTTGCTTTAGGCTGGGAGGGGTGCGGGTATGGGGCTGGACACCACAGAGCCCTGTCAGATGTGTGTCCTTTCATCCACCCTTGGGGGAAGGCCCGAGCAATCAGCCCATGACCAAGAGCAGGTTTCCAGCCCTGTAGATTGAAAATGCAGCTTGTTGAAATTCTGCCTGCCTTGGCAAACAGAGCCCGCGGCTGCCTCTGGGCTGGGTGCCACAGCCCTGCCTGCACTACCCTGCCTGCACACACAGCTGGCACTTCGGCTCATCCTGCTCCTGGATGGGGACCCCACATCACCAGCAAGGCAGCACACTATTTGCTGTAAACAACAAACACACTGGGAAATAAACACTAATCGGGCCTCTCACAGTGCACACAAACACCACAGGAACAGTCGTTTCCAACGTGACCTGCTTCCACGCCATGATCCTCCTTGGACCTCTGTTTTCTTTCAAGACCAGGACCTCATCTTCCCTTTCCTTCCCGCTATCCCTGCCAGCACTACAGGTGGTCTGTCCCCTGCTACTCTCTCCAAGGGGACATTCCTGCCCTCAATCAGACACGTAACACACTCAGATTTTAAACAAGTCCCCTATCTCCAGATATCACAGCTGCCATCAGCAGCTCTGCCCACCCGGGATCTGGCTGTTGCCAGAGGTTTTCACAGTGCTGAGTTTGTCACGGCTTTGGGCACCTGCAGAACCTGAGCTGGAACAGATGGAGCTGGTTTAGGCACCCTGCAAATTTGCAGCAAAGAGTTTATTGGAAGCATTTAGCCCTCTTTCCGTTCATTAATGAAGTTCAAACATACTTTGATTTTCTTCATATTTGCTCATTATTGGAAATTGCACAGGGATGCTTTAATGGGGATGTTTTGGAGCAGGGACTGCCTGCCTGCTCTTCAAAGGCAGCAGCCGCAGCACGTCCCTGCTCCGGCCCTGACATGCTCTGCGGGACGGAAACCTGGCAAGGATTCAGGCTCCTACAACCGCCCCCCAGACCTCCTCTTTCTGCAGGCTTTTCTGCAAGCAGACTTTGCTCCAGACGCAGAAGCGCTTGCTGAGAGCAATTTAAGAGGGTTTGCAAACACCAGCATGGTTCTTATTGAAACAAATATCCACCAATCTGTGCCATGCTCCGAGAGCGCGAGCGCCAGGAAAGATCACATCTCCCCAGCTGGTTCGGACACGGTGCCACAGCAGCAGTGTCAGAGCTGTTTGGCCACAGGCAGCCTCCTGCCAGCCCTGCGGGGCACATCCCAGCCACCCCACCAGCTGCAATGGGACCACACTGCCAGCACTGGGGGGAAAAAGAGGAGGTGAATACGGATGGATCACCAAGTAGAAGCACCCAGACCAGGGTAGGCAGTGGGGCAGGAGGTCACTGTGGGCACCAAGCATAGCTTCTCCATGCATGCAAGACCACCTCCATGCATGCAAGACCACGGCTATGAGAGGTCTCCTTTCCCTGCTTCTTCAGCCACCTGCCTGACCCAGGCCAGGGCATCTGCAATGACCCTGGCTCATGTCATTGGAAGGGACAACCATGGGGTAAGACATAAATAGCTTGCTGGTCATGGTTACAACACAACAGAACATCAGTTGCCCTGCCGCATCTGCCAAAGCCCGAAAGAAAGTCTCCTCCTGGGCACAACAGAGCTTCCCTGCCCTGGGACGAGCAGCCCCCACAGGGGTTTCCAAACAAGGAGCAGACACCAACTAGCATAAAGCTTTTATGTGGATGCTTCCCAAAACTTCCACAGCCTGAATATTTCCAACCTGCTGTAGCATTTGGGTGGTTTTGCATCTATATCGCCTGAGCCCGGTTTATTTTGGGAATTCTATGGTGATGGATAGCTAGATGCAAGGAAAGGCCATTACAGGCTATAAAAAGCTGCACAGCCTTCCTGCTTGCTCCGTGCTCTGTGACAAACCATCTGCTTTGCCTGCACCTCCCTTTGTTTATCCTGCTCAGCTCAGCTGAAATTAAAATTGACAAAAGCAATTTCTCCCGATCAAGTTGGGAAGATAAGGAGAGCGGCTGCTGCACACACTGCCATAGAAACGTGGGCTACTCCAGCATTTCATCCTCCTCCTCCTCCCTGTGCAGCAGAGAAGCCTGTGAAGTGCCCAGCTGCAGCAGGAAGATCCTCCTGCTCCCCGCCAAAGGAGAAACACAGATGGATTTAGCCACAGGAGATCCATCTCACGAACACAGCGCTGAGAAGGAGTTTTGTTTTATTCACACTCCGATGCCCTCCCCTCAGATTCAGAAGTAAAGTGGCCCCTTTGATTAGAAAAGCACATGTGGATGAATTTGGAATTATTTCCCGTCTGAGGGAAGGTGGGGGGAGGCAGTCTATTTTCCCTGGGAGTGTTTGAGAACCTTCTAGGTTATATTTGTACCACTAAAGCACTTTTCAGCTCAAAGCACACTCTGCAAAACACAGGTCCAGGCTGCAGATGCAGCTCAGCTCTGGCACTCAGCATCCAGGATTTAGTCCCCAGCATTTAAGCCCAGCCTCCAACCATACACCTGCACAGGGCCATAAAAACCACAGGATGAGAGAGAGCCCCCCTCATTGCCTCCTCCCAGCTCAGGGACCCTCTTCTCAGGGGGCTGGAGCACAAAACCACCCTTTGAGCTTGTGCAACAGATTCGCATCCCTTGGTGCCACATCATACATGGAAAAGGCAGGAGCCAGAGGCACAGAGTGTGGCTTTTAAGACAGGGGACCTTCATATTTCTACTTCCAATTTCTTTAGACATGTTAATAGCACGAGGCCTTTTTTCTCTGAGACGCAGGAGCAGCTGCTGGAGTCTCCACTGAATTAAGCTAAGGGCAAGTTTTACATTCTGAAGAGAGGTTTTTGGGGTCTGGTATTTTTATTTTTTTTAAATCTGAGAGCGAAGAAAGACATCAGAAAAACATCAAGTGCAAGACATGCTATTTTCCCTGTGCTGTTATAACTCAGGAATAGCTGAATAAAACTGCAGTCCATGTTCCTGACAAATTCCCTGGTGGGCTGAGTAAAGGCTGGAGAAATTCAGAAATTCCGCCCCAGAAGGTAATTGTGCTTTTCTTTCCACCCTCCCCCCAAAATTATTAGAGGTGCAGGAAAGCCCTGAAGCAGAAGCTCCTTGACTCATCCCCATCACAGCAGCAGCAGACCTGGAGTCCATTGTTGTGGGCTTCAAGGACCGTTGGATATCATGACCCTTCTACTCAGGGGTGGAGGGTCAAGAGGCCTTCAGGGCCTGAGAGGAGACCAAGGAGTACCCTGTGTGGGAACAGGAGCCTCATCTACACAGCCTGCAGGCATCCACCACCCTGTGACTGCCTCTGACAGCAAAGGAAAGCTCTCACAACTCAGGGGAAACAAACAGTGGGTGCCTTGGTTTCCAGCCAGCACCGAGCCTCCTCCCTCTTAGGACACCGCAGCCAAAGACGCTAGGCACTCACTGACACCAATTAATCAAGATGACTGCTTTGATTGCATTACACATCAAGGGGCAGGTAACACTGATAAACCCCTCTGTGGCAAGGCAAAGCCAGAGCAATGCCTCTGGCAAATCGATAGAGCGATTCTGGATTTGCACCAGCATGTGTTACCTTAGGATCTGGATCTGCTCCTGGGTTTGTCCAGGATAAGCGAGATTAGATCTGGATCAATCCCAGGCTTACCAAGGGCTAAGCAAGATTAGACCACAGATCAGTCTCCGTATTGATCATATAATTTGTCTCTACCATGCTCAGGGAAAGAACCCCCCCCATGCAGGTAACAGAGGCTGCACTGGCATGAGGGAACAGAGATGCCAGCCCTGCTCCCCTCACTATACTCAGACACATCATTCCCTCAGAAGTCACTGTTTCCTGTGATAACATGTTTAAAATTCCACAGCGTGCTCTTCCCCACCTTTAAATGGAAACAGAGATTTACCCCCAGACATATATTATGCATTAACATGGTATTTTAGGAGCCAGAATTCACCTGACTCCTCATTTATCCACAGCTAATGAGGCTCCACAAATCAGCACCCCATGAATGCACCCACCAGGACAAGAGCCAGAAGGACCACAGCACAGGGGTGGTATGAGGAGAGGGAGCAGCATGCGGTCTGGGTAGTAACTCCAGGGGGAGGCAAGCTGAGCATCCAGAGAAGCTGGGTACACAAAGAGAATGGGGAATGATCTGCATCACCACTGCCTTGACAGCATCTGCCAGCATCGGCCGATGCGATCTGACACTTTGGTGCCTGGGATGGGGGACGTGACTTCTTCATCTAGACCTTGCTAAGCTGCCCGGGGATCTCTGAAGGGCTTGATGATAATAATAATAACTGGTTGGGGGGTTTTTTGGTGGGCTTTTTTGGTTTTGCGTGAGCTGCTTTTTAATGCATCCCTGGCTGTAAGCCTTAGAAGGAATCAAAGGCTTTGTAAACCTTCTGGCAGCTTTGGGGATGGCAGCCCACTGTGAGCAGAGAGGAGAGGGAAGAGCTCTCCTGGCCTCTGAAGTCTGCTCCTCCTCAGGGAGCGGTGAAAAGTTGTTTCTGCAATATTGCAACTGGATCAGCAGAGATGATGACATGAGATTAATGAAATAATAGTGCTCCGTGGGCTGAGCAGGGCAGGGCATCACCCTCACAGTGCTCTCACAGCTAGCTGAGCATTGGGCAGGGGGGACTATGGATGCTGGCGTTCTACCTCTGACTTTTTCCTTCCAGCAGGACGGACTTCTTCTGCCTGTGTTTCTCCTGTACCCTCATCCTCTTCTGGGAAAGGGAGGGTCATTTCCAGGCATAGGGACAACACATCTCTCAGTTACAGCTGGTGCAGGAACACCAACTGTTGTGCTACAGAGTGATGTATACAGCACTTGGGGCTCACTTATCCAAACAGAAGCCATCCCCAAGATCCCTCTGGGAATGTATCCGTGCCCCTTTCTTAACCACCATACTGAAAGGGATACCCACTGAAGACAAGTGTTCTCACACATGGAAGATGACACCAGTATCCACCCTGCAGGGTCACCCTGTCACCAGAGAGATCCTGACAGGGCACCTGGAGATGGGTTTTCAATCCTCCTAGACCCCCCTCAACCTTCCCTTTCTGCCCCAGCCCTGAAGCAAAGCCAGGGATGTCCCTATCCCCTGCACCAGGAGCCCCTCAAGGGCTCAGCCACCTTCTGCAGACACTGGCTTCTGCACACAACCCTGTGCACGTTGTTGGGTTTTTTCCCTGCTTATCCCAGTAAATATGTTCTGGTTAATCCAATTTGCTCATGCATTGAACAGCATCAGGCACAGCAGCTGCCAACCAAATATTAAGGATACAAAAAAACCCAGCAGCTCCAGGTCCTTGCTGGCAGTTTGGGAGAGAAGGCTCAGCACAGGCATCCACACATTACAGAGGGTGAGAAATTCCCCTGGCCCCTTGCAACACAGCTGGGGTATGCTGGGGACCAGCAGCAACAGGGACACGACAGGGACACGGACAGACTAAATCACATTTGTACAACCACCTCCCCCAGGTTTCCCTGCATTATTTAAGAGAAAACACGTTCTCTCCCAGTTTGTATCCTCTCCCATTTGCACTCTGTTCCTGCTGCAGGTGAGCAAGCCAAATCCAACCCTCCCCATGAAGCCAGACTCTGGGGCTGATCCAGGTCTAGGAAATCACCCCAGTTGCTGCAGCCGGTTTTTGGATGAGCAGACCCAGAGCCCTGGGCTGCCATGCACTGAGTGAAAGCCTGGAGCCCAACAGTCATAAGTTTGAGATGCAGATCCAGGTCCAAGGTCTGGGAAATCACTGTGCCCAGAGAGCAGACAGGCAGCTGCTGCTGAGTCTGCCAGGGACCATCACAAGCATCCAAAAGGACCAAGACAAAACAAGAGCCCGGAGCCACCACTGTCAGGCAGCATTTGGAATCAGAGGTGGGCACCACCACAAGCCCCAGGTCACCCACCCTTGCTCAAACATCAGACAGGTCTGCAGTCCTCATGGTGTCATGTAATGACATCACACATGCCATCCAGACCTCCCACAAAGATTCCATGAATCCCCACTACCACCCTCACCCCACCAGGGCCTTGAGGAGCAGCACAGCTTTCCACAGCAAAACAGCTCCTCACCTGCACCATCACAGCAGACACCACAGGCAGGACAGGAGGGTGACAGAGGGGCATCCCCACACGCAGCTGAGAAGGGGCAAGGGAGCTGCTTCCCACCTACAGGCTGAGCATGGGGCAGGGAGGGGATGCAGCCCCTCTCCCCCCAGGGCGCACATAAGGGCATGAGGTTACAGCATCGCAGGCATCTCTATTGCAAAGCCCACCCCTGCTGAGCTCCATTGATTTCTTAAAAATTAATCTATTTACAGCTGCTGGAGCTGAGCTCACTTCAGGTGCTATTTAAGCTGCTTTCCCCATGCTTTGCCTTCAGCATTTGCACGGTGGGATTAGGTCAGAGAGGGGAGTAGAAGCAGAAGCACGAGCCCTTCTGGGCACTGCTGCCTGACATCTGCACACCTAAAGCATCCCCCTAACGAGGGCAAAGCCAGGGAGCCCCAAAAGCTTTGGTATGCAGCACTGGAGGGCCAGACCCCATCAGCCTGAGGTGCTCCATCCCAGCAGGACCCCCAGAAGCCTCCACCAGAAATCCTTCATGCTTTATAGAAAAAAAAAAAGCTTAGTGGGGAGGATTTCTCCTTTGTCATTAACCTGACATAATGTCTTTCCTGCTGGCAGCTTTCAGGCTCAGCAGGTTCGTTATAAAATTCATTATCAGATATTGCAATCACAGTCACCTTTATTGGGCTCTGCATTTACAATAATTAGGCCAATAAACACTGATTTATAAAAATGACAAACAGGAACTCCCAGTAAGCAAGAAAAATGTGCTTTCTTTAGCAAGCAGTTTCTCACAGGACAACAAAAAATGTAGAAAAAGGCGCAAACCCATCACCACAGCTGGCAGCAAAGTTAAACAGCTTCTCCTGGGAATTTCCACTCACCAGAGATAGACCTGGGGTGCAGACCCCATGGCTGAGGGCAGGGGCTGCATCACTGGAGTGTTTCCCTTCTCCAGGGGCTGCAGCTCCCTCCTGCTGCAGAGCAGAGGCAGGCAGGGAGCAGAGGAGATGCAACAGGAGGAAAAGATTGTGGCAGGTAGCACACAGTGAGAAAGAGCAAAGAGGAGGTGGGAGAAACTAGGAGGGAGAGCAGAAACAAAGCAAAGGAAGAGAGGAAAAATCCAACAGAAGAGAAGGACCCTAGCAGGGAGGGAGGGAAGGAAAAATAAAATCCCTGCCAGGTAAAGCAAGGGGAGAGAAAGAGGCTGAAATAGAGCTTCAAGCCTTAATGTTAAGGAAAAAAATACCTATAAGAGCCTCAGCAGGAGAGAGAAGGGAGGCATCACCAAGGGGAAGCAATGCAGATGCTTTCTGCGCACCCAGACTGCTCCAGAGGCACACAAGGCTCTGCCCAGCCTACTGCAGATGGGTCTGAGTGGCACAGTCCTGCTGCAACAGCAAGCCAAGCCCACTGTAGCAGCCCTGGTGCGTACATGAGGTGGACAGACAGAGCAGTAAGACACCAGCCAAGGATGGGTTAGGAGCATAATCCCCAAGGCAAAGACTGAGTTGAGGAAAGAGCAGAGGTGCAGCCAGGCCAGCTGCAGAACCAGGAGACAGCAAGCTTGCAGGGCACAGCAAGCTTGCAGGCCACAGCATAGGGCCAGCCAGCACCATGCAGGGTGTGAGCATCCCTCCTGCCAGCCTCAGGATGGGCACCAGTTGAGTCACCCAGGCATCAGCAGGGCCCCCAGTGCAGTGGGATGCCAGCTCTAGGACAACCCACAGCAGCTCCCAGTGCCACCAGACAGCCCTCAGGCTTGCCACCAGCCAGACTGCAGCCTCAGGACACAGCTGCCTCCTGAAGCTACTCACACACAGTGCCAGGCCAGGAGGAAGCCCAGCAGCATGGCAGGAGTGCTGTGCCCATGGCTCCTGGCAGCCAACCCACACTCACAGGCAGGCAAGCAGCACATGCCGCGGTACATCATCACCAATATGCTTATCATCTCCCCTCCACACCCCCTTTGCAGCCCATCTGTGAGCACACATGGCTGAGACAGAGAGGAAGCTGAGGAGGTCCCCTCACCATCACAGCACAGGCACACAGCCCAGCCTAGCACAGGGGCCATTTCCCTACAGAAACAACACTGGTTAATGCTCAGGTTACTGCCAGGACCCCACAGCTCTCACCTCACCTGCATGCACACTCAGGCTTCCTCCCCGCTATTTCTCACCCTTTTCATCCACCTTCATCCCAGTTTCCTCTTGCTGACCCTTGGCACTCTGTGGAGCCAGAGCTTTCCCCTTCCAGCCAAGCAGCAGCACATCCCCCACCCTCTGTCCCATCCCTTTTATATCCCCCATGGCAGGGACAGCTGAGCTGTGTTTCTAACAGCCCCCTTTGCTCATGGGGAGCACCTGGTACCCCAGGTGAAGTGTAGCTGGCTGGAGTGGTCCTAACAACCTGTACACCCCTCCGGGGGTCCCCCCCAGGTGCCAGTGATCATCAGGAGAGGAGCCAGCACCAGCTGAGGAACCCCACAGTTCACAGGCTTGCAGAGCTTTCCACTGCCTGCTTTCCCTCTGGAGCAGAGATGGGCAATCATGCTGGCTTTGTTTCACTTTATTTATTTTATTGATTTTTTAAAATAGCTGGGTTGTTTTGGGTTTTTTTTCCAAAAGGACCCTGGAGCTGTGCACAGCTTGACTGTGTGTATGAGTGCTGAGGAAGAGGGAGCAGCCGAGCTCTAGGCGCAGGAGAAGCAGTTAGGGCTGCATGGAGTTAGGGCTCCCTGAGAAAGGACCAGGCAAACCCCCTTCCCCTGAGCCTCAGGATCTCCCCAGGAACCCCAGCGCACCCTGAGAGATTTGGGCATCCATCCTCCCATTGCTGGGATGCTGTATCTTGTCTCAGAGGACGAGGAAAAATGCTTGTGGCATCACAGCACGGTTAATTGCTAAAGCCATCAATGGGAGATTTAATGACAATCAAAGAAAAATAACTGTGTCAAAATTCTTCAGTTTAATGAATTCCTTCTTGATTAGCCACATTCAGGAGTAATCTCAGTCCTGTCTTTACTTGCTTTAGTAAGTAAACAACATTAATACAGATATCAGGTGTCAGTAAAGTAACACAAGAGCCTCTGTGATACTGAACTGGTTCAGTAGGAAATGTTCAATATGTTAATAATAAATATTTTAGGTTTTCCAAGCAATAATAATCAACTGGTTACTCTTGTCGTGCAATCCCAGCACAATGCAGCAGTTTTTACCAAAAATTGGCTTCTCCTTGTGAGTTTCCCACTGTCAGGTTCACAACCATGGTGAGATCCAGCCCTGCAGCCCATCGACGGGGAATCTGCTGCCTCTCCCTGCCCTGACGGGTTTATTGCTGCTGTTGGGGAAAACCAGAGCATTCATCCATCCGTCCATCCATCCATCCAGGGATGGATCCACACACCTTCAGCACAACATCTGCACTTCCTTGAGAAACCAGGCTGGCCTCATCCACCTCCTTCCCACCACACCTCAGACGCAGTGATCACGAAATTACCTGCTGTTAACTAAGCAGTCTGGCAATTAGCAGCTGCCAGTACCAGTATCACCCCAATCACCCATCTGCACCGTGGAGCCCAGTAAGAGCAGGGCAGCTTTGAACAGTGGGCACTGGGGCGGTGGGTACAGCAGGGTAGATGGAGACACCGACCCCTCGCTCCCCAAGCTGCCCCCTTCTTGGTTTCCTTCCTCACACACCCGAGAGGAGCTGCAGGCCATTTCTTCAGATCTTAACAACCCTTAAACTGTATTTTAATAAAATGCTTTTCGGTGTGACACCAACACACACGTAGCTTTCAATTACGCTTTAGTACTCCCAGTAGGAAGTGGCTCTTTATTTGGAGAACTGAATTATGGCAGTGCAGGATTATGGGTCTGGTCTTTGCATTCCAGATATTCAAAGCCTGGTGAAAATAAGAACTGCTCAGCTCGTATTCTGCTCAGCCCTGTGCGTGGGGAAGCGCTTCCAAAGAAGTTAAGTGTTTGAAATAAAACCATGCAGTCATCTAGCAGAACAGAGACGTGAAATTGTTATTTATCAAGATGAAACCAGCATTTGGATAAAATTCTCCGGCGCCGTTAATAACTTCTGTTGACGAGGGAATCGCACCAGCAGAAATGAGGTAGACGTCCCCCTGAGCTCTGAGGAGCAGGATTTTTCATGGGCTGTGAGCAAGGAGAAGCGTGTGTCTTCGGTAATAACTTTCTGAGCAGCTCCATCAGAACGGCCACCACGAATTTATCTTCTTCTATTCCCTCCAAAAGCTTTGTCAGCTTTGAATAATCTGCTGTGGCTACAGGCTGCCGGGGTGCCACATGGCCACGTGCATCTCCAACATGAAGTCCAACTCCCCGAGCAGTTTTATCATAATGATTAACTTAAATCAAGAATGTCTCTGGAGTTCCCTACGACGAAGTGAACTTAAGATAAACAATGAATGATGAATAGGCCAATTACCAAAGCCTCCCTTCAGCTAGGGCCATATGTGGCCAGTTGATAAGAGGAGTTATGCGTCCTCTCATCTGGCAAGCGCTACAGAAAATGGGGTGGTTTGAAGCAGAAATGGTTCTATGTAATCAGCCACTGGCTAATGAGCAATTTCTCTTATATGCGATTTTTTTTTTGTCTTTTCTCTGTTTGCTGTCCAGGATGTGGGGAGTGGGGAGGGAGCCAGCAGCATGCTGACACACACGCAAATCACCCAGAGGCTGCCAGCTTGGAAGGACAGAGTTGTGCTCCAGGTGGGATGGGGATCCAGGGTGAGAGCTGCATCCCCCACCCCTCGCTCAGGCATCTTCATCTTCCTGAAGCCCCCCAGGGCAAATGCGGCTGCAGAGCCAGCACCACTCTGCCTCCACAGCAGGTCCCAGCCTGGGGCATAAAAGCATCAGGGGATGGCCACAGGCTGCATGATACTGCATGATGAACCTCTCCTGAGAGACCCACACAAACCAGGAGAAGAGCCAATTTCTAAGGGGATGGACAGCAGGACCGGGGGATGGACACTTTGGACTACAGCTGAGGGCCAAGGGATGGACACCTTGGACCGTGGCTGCAGGACCAGGGGACAGACACCTTGAACCATGGATGCAGCACCCCTGACAAGCTGTAAGCCAGTGCTCTGGATGTATTTTGGGGCTGGAAGATCTAAAAGAGGCATTTCTGAGAGACACCCCCAAAAATCACCCAGGGAGAAGGGACAAAGGCTGGCAGAGGTGGATGCAGCAGCATCCCCCAAGGTGTGGCATCCCCATGTCACTCCCCCCAGCTCCGGGAGCAGCTGCCACCACATCACCCAGCAGCAAGAGCCATGAGGAGCTGTGTCCTGCAGTAAACGATATGATTTACTTACTACCTACGGAATTGCCCAATTAATTCACTATCCACATTAATATTATGGCTCATTTTTAACTTTACTGTCTCCATCGTTCCAATTTAGTGCTGCTCAGAGATGCTGCCACTGACCTTAATGGGTTTTTCATTATAACAAAGAGCGCTGTATTAATCACCATGGGTTTTCAGCTGGAGGTTGCCATCCAAGCCCCACAGCTCTGGGGGAGCTGCTTTTTAGTGGTTTGGGGACCTATTTTATACCTGCCAGTCTTCTCGCCCGCGCTCAATGCTGTGTACAAACCTTCACACTGTCCAGGAGGAATTTCTTAGCGTAACATTTCCAGGCACAAAGATTTTATGCAGCAGTCAAGCTACGCTGCGGATGTGATAGATTTTTCTGGGCAAATTGGAGGAAGAAGTAGAAAAAGCAAGAAGATGTGGGAGTCAGAGCCAATGAGCCTCTTATTGTCCTGCATAAAAACCAAATGCCTTTTAATCATTTCAAATGTTCTTCTGGGTATCAATTAGTTACACATTAATATCAGTATCGCTTCTCTTCCCCAGTTCACATCAGATTAAATTCTCCCCTGTCATATAGACTCGCGCTCATTAGCTTTGAGGAAAATTAGTGATTGTTCCCTCTTCATCGGTACCAGTGAGAGATTTCCATCAGAACTGCTTTTTTTTTGTATGGAGAACCTGATTGTCATCTTAAAGAGTTTAAGCTTTTTGTTTCCCCCAAAAAAATTGTTGTCTTTTCATGGAAAACCCATTTTTTTGTTCTTTCTCCGAATCCCTGAATGCTGAGCCTGAACACTAGGGTATGAGAAAAAGGAAAAACATTCCTGGCCAGCATCACCCTGCAGCTTCTGTCCCTCCCTGAACCCCACCTATCTCCCTCCCCATTGGGGTCCAGTGGCCACCACACAGCCCACCGCTGCCAAGGACAAGGACAACTTGGGTCACACGGGGTTTTGCTGCCATCATCTCCCCCTCAATCCAATATTTATATTGGATATTTATAATTTATAATGATTGGATATTTATAATTCTGTCTATGGAGAGCAGTGGTGTGGAGGGGCCTCATCCTGCTCCCCACCGTGCGTGGGGGCCAGGGCACACAGGGCTGAGCTGTCTCTAGGGATGCACGTGCATGCATGAATATCTGCACGGATGCACGTGTACATGCTCACTCCCATCGCTCCCACCCCTCCTGGCCAGCGGTGCCCAGTTTTCAGGCTGCAGCGAAATGAGGCAGGACCCCCCCACGCCAGCACCCCCCACTCGCCCCCGGCCGCTCCATCCCCGCCACTCGCCAAGCGCTGGAAGGGACCGATGATATTTATTGAGTTTTATTAACTCCCAGCCCTGGGAGGTTCTCACCTCTTCCAGCTAATTCAGGCGCCCGACTCCTGCCGGAGTTACAGTGATTGCCATTAAAAAGCTTGACATTTACCTTACAACAGTAATAAAATAATAATGCCTAATTTGGTTTACGAGTGGTATTTGCAGCGTTTCCTGTGCCTGGAGTGGGGGATATTGTGAAGATCGCTGCTCTGCTGATCAATTATGTCTGCTTAACGGCGCTGCTGTAATTCTTTCCTGTAATCATAGCCGTCTTTCAGGAGAGCTGCTCCAAAGTTATCCTTTGAAACTAATTTTGACAGGAAAAGAAAACATTTTCAGACACTTTAGGTTCTGATAAATAACAAAAGCTTCGGAGGCGAAACTTTCCAGTGAAAAGTGGGGAAAGACAAACCTGGTGCCTGCCCAGATCGGCTGCCTTTGGATTTCCAACATCTTTCAGATGTTTTCCAAGGCTGCTTGTGGTTACTTTCCACTAGAAAGTCATTTTTCCCCTCCAAATAACCTGCTGTCTTTCACCCGTCAGTATGATCCCCTTCTATTACTGGCCTCACAAATATTAACACACACCCTGGTGTGTTTTACACCCTGCTCGGGGAGTTAAGGGAAGGGGAACTGGCCCTGGAGATGGCGCTGGGCTGAGGGGTGAGGAGCTCCTGCTTCCCAGGGTCTCAGGAGCCCAAACCCCTTTGCAGGGAGCCAATACACACTGAGGCAAGCACCCCATCCACACACCCTTTCCCCAAACTACTCAGCAACTCCCAGTTCCATGCCCCTCAGATTTACCCCAGGCTGCCAGCAGCGATGCCCCGACACGCTTGCAAAGCCAGCCCCAGACCTGCCCATAGCAATCTCTCTCTCCATTTCTCACCCCAAGCAAAACTCAATATGGATTTTTCTTTCTTTCAGTGCAATTTTAATTAGTGTGTGATGCACTCTGGGTTTTTATGGGAGTAAACAGCTTGGAAAAACAGTCCATGCCAGCCCCTCTACACCAGGGAGCCTCATCCTGTTCAGGCTAGAAACTCTGCGCTGGGGTTCTGGAAGCCCTTCTTGAGATGGGTTCATTTCTATGCAGAAATGATACAGCTTCAACAAATGGAAATTTCTGAACGTAGGAAAAAAATATAATAATAGTCAGGAAATTCCTGGCTGGGCTGATTTTGGGGTAAGGCTCTGCATGAAGCTGGAGCGGGATGCCACAGCCCTCCGTGGGGAGAGCTCAGGCTTCACGCTGCATTGCTGAGGGCTGGCAGGGAGTGTATGTGCACATACACAGACACACCCATGCACATACACACATGCATGCTCATGCACACGCACTTACAAATCCATGCACATACACCCATGCACACCCATGCACACACACACACCTCCATGCAAATGGACACACACATGCCTGCCCATGCACAGGCACATGCACACCCATGCACACACAGACGCATGCATGCCCACAATCACACCTCCATGCCCATACCTCCTGCCGTGCCATGTCCCCCCCACCTCACCATCACCCCATTAGCAGCTCCTGGGCTGCTCCCGCTGCGGAAGTCCCCCTGCACATGTGAGTGCAGGCGAGCAGCTTCCCAAAAGCAGCAGTGCCCATGAACCCAGAGCTCTGGGGACAGCAGGAGCCCTGGCACAGCCAGAGCACCTGTGGCAGGAGTGGATGGAAGGAGTGGAGCTTAAACAAAAAACTGGGACCCTGGACATGGCCGATGGATGCCACACAGCATCCGTTCACACAGGCTCGTCTCCAAACGCGTGGGAATTGCTTGCACCCTGCTAACAGCAAGTGCTGTGGGAACACCCTGGGGGCTGCAGGAGGGAAAGCTGGCTGCAGCCGTCATGGGGGCGGCAGTGACCCAGCCTTCCCCCACCGCATGTGCGGCGCAGAGCCTCTGTAACTCCACCTCGAGCTAGCTGGCGTCCTTGCACACGGAGGAGACCATGGGAGGGACGGCTCGGGAGAGCCCGGAGGACTGTCGCTTTCTGGATGTAAGTTGATGGTTTGCTTTGCCACCACACAGCTGGTCAGCATGGGACGTGTCCGCTATGCATGTGGGCTTATCCCTCCCCAAATCGTCAGCACACCCCTGGCTATCGCTGTTCTGTCATTAATTAGGCAGAAGCATCCAAGGCACAAAAGAAGACCTGCACCAGATACCAGACCTGCGGGCTGCTCTTCAGCGTGCTGCTCATCTCCCTTCTTCTGATATTTTTTGGTGTCAAATACCTCTGGAACCCGGCACCCAGAAAAGTAAGTAAAAAAACCTCTGAGACAGCTCTTCTGCATGCCGCTTCCCAAGGCAGAGCTGTGTGTGTCCCCCCACCCTCACCACACTCACCAAAACTTTTAACTACACCTCCAAACCCGGGCAACTTTACAAAATGCATTTCCCTAGACCACAAGTATTCGTGGGACTTTTAAAAGTCTTTGTATTATTCATAACTTGCTTTTACTTTATACAGGCTGGGGCTTTTTTTCCCTCTGTCACCACATTCTCCAACTGACAATTACAGGGGATGGGAGCTATGCCACAAAGAGTTAAAGTTACTCTTATTTCACCAGCAGCAAATTTTATGACAAGTAAGAAAATATTTTCCATTTCATTTCAATTATCTTGCCAGAAACTGGTGGAAAAGTCATTATGCCACCGCATAAAGAGGAGAAAAAGCCAGGACGCGGCGGTGATTGATTGTCATGGATTATATTTCTTACTTTAATGTGTCTGCAATGTGAGGGGATGGGGAGACAGGTTAGCTTTTGGAGGGGCTCCCGCTAACTGGATTGCGCTCGTTTATTCCCCGCTCCCCAGACGGACGCTGCTGTAAGTGCTGAGCGTGCTGAGGGCAGCAGCAGGGCCGTAAGTCTCCCATACATCTCCTGCCCAGTGATTCTGCCAAAACCCCTCTCTTTTTAATCCCACACCCCGAGCAAATCGCTTCACCCCAAGACAGCAGTGTCCTCATCCTCCTTCCCTCTGAGCATCCATGCTGAGCCAAGAGGCTCTGCTTTGCACCCCCAGCATGCCAATGGGTTTTGCTGACACCCAAGAATGTCCCCAGAATTCCTGCATACAACCAATGCAGCCTCTTTCCCTCAGTGGTGGCATCTCCTCTTTCCTCTCTGCCCCATGCTGGAGCCGTGCCAGGGCTGCCCTCCCACTGGGCAGAGGAAGCACCCTGCTCACCGGAAACTTTGTGTTCTTATCAGGAAATAGAAAGGAATACACCCCCAAAAAAAAAAAAAAAGAAAAGCAATAAAAGCCATATGTGCCTCCAGGCTCCTGCCAAGGCAGTTATAAAGCCTCTACTGTTCCTTGAAAAGCAGGGTGCCTGCCAGCCCCAGGGAGGGGAGGCCATTAACCCCCGAAGGGGAGGTTTTCTCCAGGACAGTGGTGCAGAGCCATCACCACAGCCTCAGAAAGGTTATCCAGAGGGGATGGATCCATTAGTCCATTGGTAATTCCAAAAGGCCTTCCCAAGGCCCGACAGGTGGGCAAGCAAAGTGTCAGGTCCCAGGAAAGCAAAGGTGTCCTCACAGGACAGCTGTGTGCTGATGGCCCCAATGCCCTGCCTCACCGTGTCTGTCCTCTGCGGCTGCAGGGCAGCAGCTTCTCCAGGAAAAGCAGGACAAGGGAGGCTGAAAGTTCCTAACGCTCAAAAAGATAAACCACAGGGGATTAAACTCTTTAAAGAACAAAACCCCCTTCAAGCTCCTTTCATGCAACCGGAGAGTGGAACAAAAACTCTTTAAAGAAGCCTTGTTCCTCTGAGGGGTGGCCTTGGACACGGCGCTGCCCTCTGCACAGCAGCATCCCGCCAGGCGGCACAGCCAGCAAGCGAAAGCGATGAGTCAGCTAACGAGGGGCTTGTCTCGGCCTCTCAGAGGGATGGATTTCAAGGATTCGCCAGCAAGTGTCATTTGTGGTCCTATAAAACATCTCACAGCTCCCTGAGCAGCATGAGGCCAGCCAAGCCCAAATGGGTTAGCTGGCCACCACACTGGCCAAAGTAATTCTTCGTAAACGGAGAGGCACTCAGAGGTGAGGTGCCGCCCAGGACCCTGCCCTCCTAGAAATGATTTATGGCACAGTGCACATTCTGTCAGTCAAAACGGGCAGCCTTCCAGCTGCTTTAGGCTTTCAGACTATTTTTGCCATTCCATAAAGTCCATTGACAGCGATACATCCCTACAGAAGCCTCCTGCCGACTCACCTGCTGATGCTCGCGACTGCCAAGGTGCAGATCGCTCCTCTAACTTTAAAGTGGGGGTGATGGTACTGGTAGGTACTGCCCACATGGTCGGTTCCATGCCCAGGCTTCCTCCAGCGATGGCAAAACGGGGGGTTCTGAGGATGGAAGCATGTTTAGAAGGCTGTGAACTCCCTGATGGGGAGAAACCTGTGAAAGGGGATTTAGGCTGAGACTGCAGACACAGACCCTGTCCCTCACTGGGGCATTGCTGCAGGACCAGGGTGTCCCTTCCTCAGCCCCATGGCCATGCTGGGGGACAAACAGGGTTTTCCCATCCCCACCCTCCCTCCCCCGTGAACTTGGGCAGTTCCGCACCAGCCCTTTGCTTTCACACAACACCCTTTGGATTTGGGAAATGAGACTCCCTGAGGCTCGCTGGCTCTCATCACACCAGCAGAATCATTTTCGAGCTTCAAATAGCATCTGCCACTACTCATCCTTTAAGGGTCAGGCATCCGCAGAGACTGGAGGGCTGCCGGGCTGGCTGAGCGCAGCAGCACCTGTGAGGAGGAGAGGATGCCCCCCCCTGGTGCTGCTCTCCCTGGCTCCCCACAGGGATGAGTGCCGCCGGGAAGCCGGCTGCTACGCCCCGAAGCTCTTCAGCAGCCCTCAAGGAGGTCTTTGATTCACAGGCAATCCCTGATCTCCTCCAGGCAGAGAGAGGCTTTTACCTCTGCCTTTCCAGGGAAAACAGAAGGTGCAGAGATGAAGCAAGAGCAGCAGGGATGCAGTGATGGGGCAAGAAAGATGGGGACACAGTAATGGAGTGAGAGAGCCAGGGGTGCAGCAGTGGAGGAGAACTGGGGACACAGTGATGGACCAAGAAAGCTGGGGCTACAGTGATGGAGCAAGAAAGATGGGGATGCAATGATGGAATAAGAGAGCTGGGGATAGGGGAAGGCAAGGTCTTCAGTCTAGCCTGGGATGCAAACAAGCCCATGCCACAGCAAACACTAGCAAAAGCTGTGGCAAAGCTCCTGGGGTGAGAGTGGGGTAAGCATCTTCTCCCAGGCTTAACACATATGTCCCCTCACAGCCTGGCCCCATCCTGCCTTTCTTTCCAGCCCTGGTGCCTGCCTTGCTTGCACTGTACAGACCATCAGAGCCAGGGGAGCCGCTGGCCCCACTTATCTGCCCCACTTGCCCACCGACACACATGTGAAATTGGGCAGGGACTGAGCCGACCTCTGTGTGGTTTTGGCCCTTGCAGGTTTATGATATGGAACACACGTTCTTCAGTCACGGTGAGAAGAAGAAGATTGCAATGGAGATCGACCCTCTGGCTAGGACAGAGACCTTCAGGAGCGGGAACGGCAGTGAGGAAATCCTGGAGATCCATGACTTCAAAAACGTGAGTGTGGCAGGATTTGTCCCTGCCTGCTGGCTCGCAGTGTAGCATCAGGATCCCTTAGAACACTACAGAGACATCGGAGCAAGCCCCAGGATGACTTGCTTCTGCGTCAGGGAGAGCAATGCCCAGATGCAGACTCTCTGGGGATGCTCTGAAAGGGGATGTGTATCTACGTAAGCTTCCACTGACATTTAATAGTGGTGGGGTTCGGTTCCAAAAAAATCCATCTTAAAAGCAAGACCTAGTTATTGGATTTACCCTTGCAAAGGAACACAATCATCATAAATCTTTCGGAGCTCAGTACATTTGTCTGTCTGGAGAGCATTAAAACCTCATGACAATGTTGTAGGCTCTCTCAGAAACCTAATTAAAATTTGTAGGGAAATACCCTGTGCAAGTGACATATGGCAAAATTTTCAGCTAATAGCCTAGTAGGAACTGGGGGCTGGATGTTCATATAACCATAACGGTCAGATGCTATTCTGCATATTTTTATTTATGATAACTAGAGCTCGTGATAGTCATAAGGAGAAGGGGAGCAAAGTAAAATTTTATGGCTATCTGCCTTAAAATATTTGCAAAAAGCCCAATTCTCCCCGATCATAAAATGCAATACCCCTTAGGAGATAGATACATCTCTGCACTGATGCTGAACAGAGTTTGCACAGAAACATCAGCAGGAAAAATACATCTAAAGCCTCATCCAGCCCCACCTTCCGTACGATGGGGTTATTTATCTTCCTGCTTTGCCCTGACTGCTTTCTTGGTGTTTGCTTTGATGCTGTAGGGAATAACTGGCATCTTCTTTGTGGGACTTCAAAAATGTTTCATCAAAACTCAGACTAAAGTCCTACCTGAGACAACAGAGGCCAAGATCCCCGAGCTTGAGGTAGGTGAATAAAAGGGGACACCCCTCTGCCCCCTCCCCAGTGAAACCCCCTCATCTCCCTCGCATTGGGAGCCTGGCCACTGTCCTTATCACCCTCCTGCCTGCTCCAGCCTTCCCAGAGATGCTGCAATAAAAGAATAACGAGCTGTGATCACTTCATAAAGTGATCTTATTTCAGAGGATTGCTTCTAAGAACAACAAGTGGAAAGAGACGGGATTAGACAGCCAACAGACAAAAAACCTCTCGGCACAATACCGGAGATCAAGAACAATAATCCTGTTGTAGTCAAAAGGTCGTGAGGCAGCTCAGGATTAGCAGGCACCAAGAAGTCAATCAAATTGTTTTCTCCAAGAACTGAGCCTCATGTACTCAAGCAGAATGAGGGAGAAGTAATGAATTTAAAGGAGCAGCCACGTTTGAGACAGCACTTGGTGTGCAGCCCTGGGAGGTGGACCAGGCTGGGGCCACTTCCCTGTCCTGCATGGACCTTCCTCCCACCCATGTGCCTGATTGCTTCCCACACCCACTTAACTTCTTCCCATCACATCCCCCTGCAAGGGGTGGCATAATTTGCATGGAAAATGGTTTGGACTCCATATTTTAACCCTTCTCCATCAGCATTACATGGGGCGAGAGCTCAGTCCCTTGACAGCAGTTGTCCCCTTCCCCAAGCCCCGGGTGGTGGCACAGCCCCCCAGCAATGCCCTCCCACCTCCCTGTTGGCAAGGCGAAGGATGTTAGCAGTGCAAATCCCCTCCAAGGAAGTCATTGCAGATACTGCAGCAGCAGGACATGTTTGAAACGAAGCGTGGGCAGAAACATTTCCCTGAATCATGACCCAAATTCCCAGACACAGATTCTTTGATTACGCCGTAAGAAACTAATAGAACTTTTCTGCTGCCGTCATAAAAGGGATATGACTTCCCAGGCTCCAGCAGAACACTGCCCCAGGTAGAGAGCTGAGACGTAAAAGCCGATGAGACAAATGTAGATTCGAGCTCTAGTCGTCTCTTCCCAGAGCCTGCACGCTGCTGGGTCCTTCTGGCAGGCACATCCCCAGCCCAGAGACCACAAAAACAGCTCAGACTGGGTCAGGTCGTGTTGCCTCTTTCATAAGACTTCCCACAGCCATACGGAAAAGCTGTATCAGAGAGAAATGCAGCTCTAGACGCCTTCTGGAGAGGAAAATGCCATTTGCCAGCTTGCTCTACAGGCTACCACCATCAACGTACACAACACCGCCTTGGCAGACCCATCCAATAATCTTTATATATCTCCCTCCCTAAGTGCCTGCCAAAACACACCGCGGACGAGTGCGACGGCGGAGACGTGCCGTATAAATTACAGAACACGGCCACGCAAAGGGTTTCTGTGAGGAATAAATTAAAGTGTTCAATCACAAAACCAGGAGCAGAAGGAACGAGAAATTAAGTGGTAAAAGCTAAAGCAGGGAGGAGATGTTTTAATCTTGGGTTTTAAATGAGCTGGGGCACTCCAGAAGGCTCTTCCAGATGGTGGGGACTGCACAGGAGAAGGCTCTTGAAGCATGATGAACAGAGGGAGGGGAGAGTGGGGTGGTGCTGGCTGAGAGCAGGCACGGAAGATGAGGCTCATGACGGGTCTCCCTTCGTGAGGACCCGTGGGGTGTTGCATGTGCACTTGTTGAGCACCCCAAGCCAAGGCAGAGGAGTCCAGCTGCTCTCTGGGAAGGGAGGGGCACCCCTGGGTAAGGCATGGGGAGGGGAAGCGGTCTGTGGTGGGGAGAGGGTGTCTTGTCACAGTGGGGTGAAAGCTCGCTGGTCTTCAGCCTTGAGAAAAGAAGACTGAAAGGGGATCTGATCAATGCTTATAAATATCTGAAGTGTGTGAGACAGGGGAAAATGGCCAGCCTCCTCTCAGTGGTCTGTGGGGACAGGACAAGGGGCAATGGCTTCAAGTTGAAGCACAGGAAGTTCTGCACCAATATGTGGAATAACTTCTTCATGATGAGTGTGACAGAGCCCTGGGACAGGCTGCCCAGGGGGGTGTGGAGTCTCCTTCTCTGGAGATATTCCAGCCTCATCTGGATGCCGACCTGTGTGACCTGTCCTAGGGAACCTGCTTGGGCAGGCAGGTTGGGCTCAATGATTTCTGGAGGTCCCTTCCAACCC
This sequence comes from Zapornia atra, assembly GCA_013400835.1. Lineage (NCBI taxonomy): Eukaryota > Metazoa > Chordata > Aves > Gruiformes > Rallidae > Zapornia > Zapornia atra. The sequence continues at coordinate 770,584 of VZTU01022381.1, read as the reverse complement.
TTATCATTCTGTGATTCTGTCATTCCAGGGAGAAGAAATCACGACCACCTACTTTGAACAGTCTGTGGTCTGGGTGCCCGGGGAAAAGCCCATTCAGAACAAAGAGTTCCTGAAGGGCTCCAAAATCTTTGACATCTGCAGAAACATGACCATCTACTGGATCCAGCCCAAGCCAATAGCAGGTACAAGAGCAATCTCCTCTCCAAAATGCTCAGGACCCCCCTTATCTGGACCAACCTTGCTACCCACCCACATCCCCTCTGCCATTTGCCCCAGTGCAACAAGGTGGGAACCCGTTTGTTCAGCCTTGATGTCCATCTCAGGCACAAACACAATGTCGGCTACGACCACAAGAGAACATGTCCAATGTAATAGTAGGGGCTGAAGCTTCCCTGAGCAAAGTGCTCATCTCTGCCAGCTTCCCACCACCCAGCACTTTGCAGAGCAGCCACCCTCCTCATAACAAGGCCAAAAAAACCCCCTAAAAATCCCTAACCCCTTTGTACCTGCAGAGAAGCCAGCACGGCTGGAAACTGGGACGCCTAAATCCTTGTCGCTGCATGAACATCAGAGCATGAGCAGGCATCCGCATCTAAATCACACAACGGGGTTGCCACCTCCAGCTGTTCACTACACAGCCCTCGCAGGGGTTGCGGCCTCTGAGATACGCCAGCATAATTACTTGCTCTCTCTAACCCACTTCTGTCTGAATGAGATGGTTGCAGAACCCCTACTGAGAAACCTCCCCCTGCTCCACAGCAGAGGAGGCACACCTCATCCCCCACCAGCACCAGTCAGCTCATGGCTCTCGATGGTCCTGGGAGCAAGACAAGCATCACACAGAGGGAGGCTGCTGTCCTCTGCTGCTGTCCCCTTTCTGCTTCCCCAGTCCCTGCCATTAAACCCCGCTGCAAAGAGAATTAACGTCACTGTGGGTCTTAACTAAGCCACCAACAGGTGCTGCAGCTGGGCTTAAGCTGCCCCAAATTGTGTTGCTTCACCAGGGCCTGTCAGCTCCTCCCCTGACTGCAGAGGCAGTGCCCACCATGGGGATGGGCAGCCCTGTGGAAATGCCATGCCAACACTACCCATGGGCATCTGCCACCTGTGAGCATAAGGGCAGATGAGCCATGTCTTCTCTGTCCTCCCCTCCTGCAATATTATCTCCTACCGCCCTTTGCCCCAGCTTGGTAAGAGCAGGAGGCAATGGAGTAGAGCTGGTTTGATGGTGGGTCTTCTCAGGTCAGAGTGGTTTCCTCCTCTTTTTGTTCCATAGCACCATATTTTGGTGGAGACATTAATGCCTGCTGCTGCTGCATTTGTCCTCCTGCTCCCTGGTTGTTGACAGCATCATTTGGGTTCATCCTGCAGCTCCTGAGCTAGCCAACCTTGAAGGGGCAGAAGAAAACGAACCTGAGCTCCTCATGGAGAACCAGAGCTGGTTGGACGGGGAGAATGAACACAAGAAGGAGAAGGATGAGCATCCAGGGCCCAAGCGCCGGGCACGGCAGCTCACTGAAGAGGACCTGCCTGTCAACGACTATGTGAGTGCGGGGTATCACACCCCAGGGTGACCCAGCCACACTTCTGGTGTGTCCTGGCCATGGTCTCAGGATGTCTTGGCTGTACTCCTTGGGATATCCTGCCCAAGTGCCCTATCCATGCTCCCAGGGTGCCCTGGCCATGTTCCTAGGGTGCTCTGGCCATGCTTCTGGTGTGCCCAGGCTGCCCTCAAGACATCCTGTCCATGCTCCCGGGGTGTCCTGGCCACATTCACAGGGTTCCCTTGTCATGTGTGCTCCCTCACTGCACTGACACCATCTCTTCCCGGCAGTCGGAGAATGGGCTGGAGTTCCACCCCTTGTGGGATGAGCGAGGCTACTGCTGCGCCCAGTGCCGCCGCGCCAACCGCTACTGCCGGCGGGTCTGTGAGCCCCTCCTGGGCTACTACCCCTACCCCTACTGCTACCAGGGCGGAAGGGTCATCTGCCGCATCATCATGCCCTGCAACTGGTGGATCGCACGGATGCTGGGCAGGGTGTAGCACCTGCTGTGCAGCACCCATGCTGCCCGTGCCTGTCTGCTCCATCGCCACCCGGATGGATGGCATAGCCGACACACAGGCCATTAGCTGCTTGATTGCCGGTGAGTGTGTGAGCCCACTGGCCATGGTACCCTCACTGAGCACCCACCACCTGGCAGCCCCCAACCCAACCTGCGCTGCTCCCGTGGGGCTGGGGGAGGCCGTGCTCAAGTGCATCGTTGCCGTGCTGAGCAGCAAGAGGCAAACAATAAACGTCTTGTATGAGCAATTGCAAAGAAAATGGAAAGTCATTTAGTCTCAGTCTGTGATGCTTAATGGGTCTGAGAAGTGATCTAATTGCTCGGCTGCCTCGTCACGAGCATCCATAACTCAGGTTCCAGGACTGTCACACTCGCCTCGCTGGGAACGTGCGGAGGTACCTAATTCGCTCCCCGATGGCGTTTAGTGGGTTGTTCAGCACGTCCCGGCCTTCTGCTCCAGCATGCTCTGATACGGGGTGTAGTTACTCATGAGAGCTCCAGGGTAGCACCAGTCCCTGTGGGAGCAATGTGCAGGCAAGGAGGAGGGAGGAATGGTCACGAGGAGCCCCCAGGGAACTGAGCAGCCAAAACCAGAGGGAGGTCCCGTCATGCCATCAGCTCTACCCAGACCTATGACCAACAAGCAGGCAAAACCCCAGCTGCCGAAGGCCAAGTCAGTGCTTTACGTTGCAGCTGCCCTGCACTGGATGCTGCTTGCAGCTGTGCTGAGGGTTAATGGTCCCTGTGCCCCCCACAGAGCCTTCTGCTCACAGCCTCAGCACTCAGGCCAGGTCCCAGGTCCCAGGTCTCATCCCTGGGAGCAGGGAGCTGCCAAGCAGCTTTGGCATCCCTCGGGCATCACCGGGCAAAGCTCCCTGAGAGTGATGCTGGCACAGCTGGGGCTTGCCAGGACAAAGCCTGGGCCTGAAGCAGCCTGCCCAGCTGCCCCATGGGCTCTGCTGAGCACCATGTGCTGGCCCTGGGGTCCCTGTGGCTGCTAGACTCTCTGTCCCTGCTGCTCCAGGGGGGATACGAGCATGTTTTAAGAGCAGTTTCCTCCCTCCCTGTTCGCGGCTGTGCTGACAACATGGTTGAAATGCTGGGAGCTGCTGGGAACACAGCAGAGCTCCCGGCACAGCATCCCAAGGGGGACCAACCAGCCTTGGGGACACCAGGCATTTCTGACAAGTCCCCTGAGATGTTTATTCCCCCCAAGAGGGAACATCTGAACGTGGCAGGAACGTGTGAAATACACCCAGCCACAGCTGCTGCAGGAAACTGAAGCCCTAGGGGAGCCAGGGGTGCCTGTGTCCCAGCTTGGGGGTCCAGCTGGGTCACCAAGGGCCACCCAATGGCTTTGCCAGGACACCAATGTCCCAAGCCCAACTGGCAACTCCCTCATCACATGTCCATTCATCAGGACATCACCAGTGTCTCCAAATGAAAGTGATGTGTCTACTGAAGCAACAGATAAGATCTCTCACACTCTGATGGCCACTATGCCTGTCACTGGTTGTGGGGACGAGCAGGATGTGCCACCTCTTTGCTCCTCAAGATGGGACAGACAGTCAGTACCAGTTTTCTTGCTCAGAAACCTCTGGGCTTCCTGTGCCAACCTCTGCCAGCACCATCCCCAGCCAGCATCACCTCTACAGCCTATCCCAGGAAGGAAGCTGCCTGCAGTGGCAGGGGCACAGACACACAGGAGCACTGACAGCATGGGGACCCTTCCCTCCGCACAGGCTTTCTGCTAAAGGTGAGGTTTTTTTCCCCAATCCTGACCCTGTTCCTCACATGTTCCCATCCATCCTTCAGTTGCAGCCAGTCATCTCTCCACCCCGGTTTCCGTGCTCTGATGCACTCTGCCTTCCCGTCCCAACCCGGGAGGCTTTCAGGCAGCCCAGCGCTGACAGCAGCTTGATTTACTCACCCAGGTTAAACACAACACATGGGTGTCAGGTGTTACCCTCCGGGTTCTTTCGTCAGCAGCAAGGCTGCCCCACGCACAGGGCACTTTGGTGAGCAGCATCTGCCAGAGGGCTGACTCTGATGAAGGGCCACCACTCCTACCGATGGCTTAACCCCTCCTTCTCTGCATGCCTCCTCCCCAGAGCAGGACAGGCAGCCCCAGCAGCCAGCTGGCTGCTCTAAGCCCTTTCGAGTTTGATGCTCAAGACCAAAAACCACCCCAAGCAAAGCAGGAAGGGAGCTTCCCCTCCCCACTGCAGCACCATGCTCAGGAAGGCAAAGGTTTGTTGACGACACAGCCTGAAGATGAGCAGTACCAAATGAGCACAAAAGCTTAAATCCACATTTCTCACCGCAGGGAGAGGCTGGGGATGCAGGCTGGGAGGAGTGCTGCCCTGCCCCTTTGCTCCAGCTGAGGATGTGCACGTTTGCACGGGGCTGAACTCATCTGCCTGGCTCCTGGGCTGGGATGCTCCAGGCCACCTGTTTCAGCACTGTTACACAATCGGTGTTATGAAGAAAATTCAATTACAGGAGGTATTTGTAAGTACAAGTGCACCAGGGAGCATCAGAGAAACATGAGCTACGATGGTCCAGAGCTTACCAGCTGGCCCGGGGCGACCGGTTTACATCCCGGGGGGGTAGTTGCTGCTCTTTGCAGCGACTCAAGCAGAGGAATTTCCAGGAGATGAAAAGAAAAGCCAAGGATACTTCATAGAGTAAAATATCTTAATATTTATTGTGTCTCAGGACAAAAAGAATTCTACTCAATACATAAAACGAGTTGAAGCAGCATATAATACTGACAATCAAGTCACAGCTGACTCGGTGCAAGGACACCTACCAAGGTAAAGGCACCAGGAGCTACATCACCAAACCTCACTACAGCTTAGAAAGAATCACTACAGTCTGTACTTTTAAAAGTACAACTATAAAAAAAGTATATAAAACCCAGGGCAGGGATGAGAGCGAGCTTGGCAACAAGACGAGACCTTGCTGAGCCAAGGGCTTCAAGGCACACAGAGACAGGTTTTAATGGGGCAACAGCTCCGTCCCAAGAGCAACCATGTCCTCTGGGATGTTGAGGGGCTGCTGGAGATAAAGGGAAGCATCCCTCTCCTGGTAAGAGGCACTGAAGAGGGCTGTGAGTCCCTCGAGGCCAGACGCACAGTCGGCTTTGGTGTGGCACTCGAGTGAACGAGCTGCTGAGGAAAGAGCCCGGAGCTGCGGCGCTCAGAGGAGCGCTGCGCTTGCTGTAACCACCACAGCTACATTAATTATCCCACGCGGTGGCACAGCAGAGCAGTGTTAGGACAAGTCCCCAAGCGCAACAGGACAGCGCTCGTCTCTATGAGCTAGTTGAGAAGAAGATCAGTCATTTCAAAATGAGATTTCATGAAGCGGCATCCGGAGGAAACTGGAGGTGGTGGAGTCCTCCCTGGCCACAGACAGCACACCCTGCAACGCACACAACAAAGTGTTAACATGCAAGCCCAGATTTATACAGACCTTAAAATGACATAAGCAGACACAATCTTGCAGTTGCCCTCTATCCCCATGCACACACCTATGGCGACCGGCAGAGCGCAACACCCAATTCGATATGAATTTTAGGTGAAGCCATTTTATTAGGTGAAATCACACAGATTCTGTACCTTTATTACTGCAAACGTGGCAAGCTAAAAAACTGCTAATTGGTTACACACATTGTTCACACCGTATTGATTGCTTAGTAATTATAACGAGTTCTGATAAACCTATCTTATAGCAGAATATTGTTAGTTTACCTTTAATACCTAAAAACATCCACACACCTGCTGGTTTTGACCATCTTATTATGGTTGGTTCTTAACATGTTCCGTTACTCCCAAATACCTTCCCATAACTGCTTCTTGGTTTAGGGTAGTCTGTACCCCTATAAACAAGGCCGCTGTGTTTTGAGAATGTGATTATTAAGAGCCTCTCTGCATGAGTAACTTTTCCTCTCTCATGGGAACAGAAGAATATTGTCAGGGCCTAAATCTTGGGAGAAGAGAGCTAGGCCGCCAGCAGGCCTGCTGTCTTCCCCGACACACCCCCCAAAAGCAGTACCCACTGCAGTGTTGGAGGCACCCAGGGGGCCCCTGGCAGCAGTTGGGCATGCAGAGGAAGCCCACCGAGCTTACATCAGGCAGCCCACTGAGCTTACATCGCTGGACAGACATACCCAGACACAGCCACAGCATGCTGGAGGCCAGCTACACCATCTCATACTGATTGTTTGTGATGTACCGGGACAGGCAGCAGGCAAGAACAATGCCGACCAACTGAGAAAAGAGAAAACAAACCCCACACGTCAGAGGTAGCCAAAACCAGGACACTGTTTTAGGGGAAAAGCCCAACAAATCACTCCAGAGCATCAGCTTTATAAAATCCAAAAATGGACAGTGGGATTTACAGCCCACACCACAGGCCATCGTGCCTGTTTGAGTAACCAAGAGAGGCTGAAGTGCTGGATCCCAGCAGCCAAACAAGCTCCTCGCAAGAGATGCTCCACGTCCTGTTCTGTTACATTTTGGTTCATGAAGCATCTACTGTTTTATGGTAATTACGGAGATTACACAGATATCAGGAGCGTCACAGCCAATTACACAGCCACCAGAGAACAGCAGCCACCTCTCTCCCTTGCTGCAAGGATGGCAAGGAAGCAAGGCTGCTGGTTTTACATCAGCGTCTGAAGGACACACTACTGTTATCACAAGGTGGCCTCCCAGCCCCTGCGCAGACATTTGGAGCCAGATCATGGAGCAGTTTGACCTATACAAGCAAAGCTAGAGATGTGCACAATGGGTCCCCGTGGCTGCAGGACACAGCAAGGCTCGCTGAGAGAGCGATAAACGCCGGGAACTGGTTACAGTTCCCGTGCCTGGCATCAGCTGAGGTAATTTTTGTGACAGGGACCGTGCAGCTCACCATTTGTGTGTCTTGGTGACCCCTCAGGAGAACAGCCCAGCTGAGGAGCGGACTGGGGCGAGCAGCTGGTCACAGCAGAGCAGCTCCTGGGCTCTCTCAGCCACAACTGAAAGCGCTTGGGAGCACAAGCTATAGCCAGGGGCTGTTGGCTCCCACCTCTCCCCCAGTTCAGTGCATCCGTTATGGGAAACACATGGTGACGCGCTCATTATGGGAGAAATATCTTGGCGGGGGTTCCTCCTCCTCCTCCCTGCACTGAGAGCCCAGCAAGCTTCCAGAAACCAGCTAAAGAAGGGCCAGCTGCGCATCCTGAAGCTCCTGCTGTGGTGCATCCGAAAACCCTCAGCACCTCAGGAAAGCCCACCATGGCTTTTCAGTGTCCCAACACCCAGCGCAGCAGAGCTGGGGGCAGAGGCCTCTCGTTTCCTGCCGGGATAAAGCAGGGAGCAGGGGGCTGGTGAGCACGCTGCTGCCACGGCTCCTGCAGGAAGCATCCTGCAGGATAAAGGAGAGGCTGAGGAGCAGGAGGGAGAGGAAGCAATTGCAGGGCAAGGCAGTGTGCAGGGAGTGAGCTGCCGGCACAAGGTGCTTACAGGGGCCCAGCCACGCAGAAGCGATGCCAAAAACGGCTTCCCTGATAAAGAGAGCGGTCGGTGGGTAGGGAAAGGAACGCGGGATTTGATCCCTGCCAGCAGCAAACAGGGAGTTCACCCAGCACAGCCCAGGTTCCGTTTGGGTTTCTTAAAAGAGCCATTCTCAAATAACCTGAGCTCAGGGAAACAGAGCCAGTGCTTCAGCCAGGGGGTTAGGAGCGTGGAGGAGAGTGGAGAGAGTAAACCCAAGGGGGATCTGCAGAATAACTGCTCCTCCCTGGCTGAAACAGGCCATGCCTTCTGTGTGCACGCCAGGCTTTCCACAGAAATTAAACACCCCTGGAGACAGCTGACTTCACTCTGCGCTCCTCCCATGCCAGCCAGCAAGGGAGAGTTACCTGGAAGCAGGCGATGCCAAAGGAGATTCCAGCCACAATGCTCATTTTTGACTCCATTGTTGATGTTACCAGGAAAAAACAGCCCTGCAGAGGAGGGAAAGCAAGCACGTGTGGGTCTAGTGCTTTTTCACCCCCCTGGGAGCACAAACCAGCACCTCCCCAGAGCACCAGGAGCTCCAGGGAATATGGTCCCATGCAGGCCACAGGCTTCTGGCTGCCACCCTCCTGCCTGAGCTCAGCAGTCACGTCCCTGTGGGCGCTGCTCTGACCCGCCTCCCAGCCTGACTGAGTTATCAGGGGAGTGCTGCCCTCAGGCTGCTCCCAAGGGAGAGGAGGGTTGGGTTGAGCAGGGTGACTCATCAGAGGAATGTCCCTTGCCCAACCTGGCTGTCACTGCTGGATGAAATCACCAGCACTCACGACTCATCACCTGGTCAGGACTTTGCACAGCTGTCAGGAGACATCAGCACCCCTGAAACTACACTGGGGAAACTACCTCCTTACCCACCTGTCCTGCAAAACACAGAGCCCCCAGCGCAAACGCTGGGGTCTGGCTCGTCTCTGACTTCCAAAGAAGCAGCAGAGGGGACTTCAGATGAGGGAGGACTCTTTCCTCCATACTCTTCCCTCACCTCCATACTCTTCCCCTATCTCCACCCTGGGGAGTCCCTGGGCCACGGGGCATTTGCATCAAGAGAGCAGCTTCACTTTCAGGTCTTCTGGGGTAGGGTAAGCCCATCTGAACCCACCCAGCTCTGCTTCCCAACCTCCAGGACTAGCAGGGGGATTCTTCAGAGCTTAACTTACATCCACAAACACTTTCAGCTTGGCTTTGCTCGGGTCTTTCAGATCCTCCTCTGAGCAGTCATCCTGCCTCTTGCAGCAGCTCTGGGGAATGCCCCTGTGGGTGAAGAACTCGGTCCTCTCCCAATCCGAGTAGTTCTGCACCCCACAGCAGTGCAGCTGGAGAGGGAAGCATATTTAGGGAGCACTGTCACGACAGGATACTGACCCCCACATCCCAGTCCTCCCACCATACCCACAGCTCCCCTGCCGGCACCTCCACAGGAAAAATCCCCATCTTGGGCTCCCATCCCTTATTTCCTCCCAAACTCAAAAGCCTGTGGTGCAAAAAGAACACCAGCACCACAATGGGGATGCTGATACCTCAGGGGCTCCCAGGAGACACCCCAGGGTAAGGCAAGCATCCCCAACCACCCATCACCAGCCAGCCAGCCCAGGGCACTCACAGTTCTCTGGATGGTGTCGACGGCCTCGCTATGCCGATCTGCGGTCCCATTGTAGCCCCTCAAGGCTACGTTGAGGTTACTCTCAAAGTTTGTCTTAATCTGCAAGAGAGAAGTCCCTGCAGCGGTGCAGTCCCCTCCCACGCTCTGGGACCTGCAGCCCCACATCGCTGTGGCCACGCAATAGTCACCTCTCGATGACGGCAGGAATGACTCCAGCCGTGGCCACCAGACGTTCCCCTAGCCACCCAAGGCAATTAAATGCTGTATTAAAGGGCAGGCTGGGATGCGCTGTGGCTGTGTGTAATAACAAGGATCTACACAGCCCCCATAAGCAGGCCGCTCAATAACGCAGGAACCCTCAGAGGAGCCTTAATTACAGAAATTATTGCTGAAGATAGACCAAAGCCTGAAACTAAAGTCCAGGGCTACTTCACCTGTTCTGGTGGAAGGGCAGTACGCCATGGACTCTGCCCCTGGCCTCGTCCTTATGGGCCCTTGTGGGTCCCATGCTGCTCTTTGGGCTGTTTTAACCCCATTTTGGCTAAAGTAAGCCCCTCTGTCCCCCCAGTGACATCTGAAACCACACTGGGGTTAAACCCAGCAACAATCTTGCTCTGTGGCATCAGGAGACAGCAGCAGCCACCCAGACTCACCTCGTGCCTGAAGACAAACCCCACGACGGCGGCCACCAGGACGATGAGGAAGATGAGGGACAGGAGCATGGCGTACTGTGGGCAGAAAGGATGGGATGGGATAGAGTGGATGGGGCAGGGACAGGGTGGGGATGGGGTATGTTAGGCTGGGTCAGGCTGGGTCAGGAGGGGATGGGACCCTGTCCCACCCCACCCAGGGCTACCCACCAGCTTGAGCATCCAGGTGCTGCCGCGGCAAGTGGCGAAGCAGCCGAAGGTGCCCAGGAGGACGACAACGGTGCCAGCACCCACCAGCACGAAGGGGACATTGGTGGCCTTCTCATCCAGAAGAGAGAAGTAAACGGCCAGGCTCACCCTGCCCCAGATGCCCACGGCCAGCAGCACGATTCCCGACACCTGGGAAGAGGGAAAAAACCACCG
>VZTU01022381.1:722120-759777 GCA_013400835.1 Zapornia atra | reverse complement strand
CACCCGTCTCCTCCTTAAGGATGCCCCCGGGGTGCGGGGGACTGCGCGGGGGCTGCCCGCATCCTGCAGCCCTGCACAGTGGCCTCCCGACAGCCCTGTCCTGCTTGGGACAGCTGTGTTATTAATTAACGCGCTTACCGGCCTGGCTCCCACATAATTAGTGCATTCAGGCAGCGTGTTCCTCCCCGTGCCAACTCTCCTACCTGTCCATGCCAGACTCACCCCGCACGCCCGCTCCATCCCTCCTCACCCCCCTCACCCATGCAGTCCTGTGCTCCAGAGCCCCAAATCCCAAGTAGCTCCAGCTCCTGCCTCTCCTCCCGCCTCACCCTGTGGGGTGGGGGATCCTAACGAACGTCCTTCATTACCCCTGCCTCGCGGGGGCCGGACCACAGCTGGAAAGCAGACCCCAGCTGGAACCACTTGCCTCCGGTCTGGTTTTGGAGCCCGCCGTCTGCAGCGAAGTCTCTCCCTCCTTCCCTTCCCGACAGGACGAGGAAAAAAAGGGTCCTGGCTCCCACGGTTTTGCTCTCGGACCACCAGGACTCCATTCCCAGAGCCTGACAGGGCTGTGCTCTCTCCTGTCTCAGAACAGGGTCCTGGCTCTTCTGCTTGCAAAGGAAAAAAAAAATAACCATCTGACAAGTTTTAAAGCCCCGGAGGAGCGGGAGGTACGCTGGAAAATAGGCAATCCTGGGATTTGTTATTTTTTTACAATCACATCATTTTGGGCCTGACTCACGGCTTTTGAATGTTCGGGACGGTCCACAGAAGGGAAAAGTAGGATTGCTCAGCCCAGGCGGTAAGGACAGGCAGGAGGGTCAGGCGTCTGTGCAGCGACGAGGCGACCGAGGGGATCATCGTCCTGCTTCCAGCCCTTCTCTGTCCTCCCTCGGGGCTTGCAGCTGCCCCTGGACCCAGTGCATCAGGTGGGCTGGCCGGCCCCCCAGCATGGTGCAGGACGTGACCCCTGTCCTGCTGGTTGTCCTTGCCAGGCTGGTGTCATCCACGTGGCATGAAGGTGAGCGAGTGGTGGGGTGTGTGGGCACAGCGGGCTCCCCGGGTACAGCAGCCTGCAGCATCCCCCTCCCTTTTGGGGGGCTCATGGTGGGGAGAGGAGGGGGGGCTCTGATACAGTGATGGCAGGGGAAGCACTGGTGCTTGTGTGGTATGGGGTGCCTGTGGGGGTGCGCTGTGGGGTACGGGGAGGAGTGGAGGGGGGTGCTGGGAGGCATCCAGCGAGGAGCGGAAAACCAGCCTCTCCATCACGCTGCTGCCTGCGGGAGTGCAGCTTTCCCGCTGACTCCCTGCTCCCATGGGGGCCATCAGCCAGCAGATGTTTGCCCAGACAGAGCGCTCTGCTTCAGGGCTCCTGTAGCCAGGCAGCCAAGTCAAGGATCAAAAGCTCTTGCCTGGTTTCGGGGGCTTCCTTGCTTTCATGCCAATCTTCTTGCCACGCGGCCAGCACATTCTCCTGGGGATGCTCCTGCCCAGTGTAGCCAGGGCTGTGAGTTGACCCAGGTGAGGATGAGAAGGCAGCGGCTGCACAAAAAAGGGAACATCATGATTAAATGGCACATCTGCCTGCAGGGACACAGTGCACCCTGACCCTGGGGCCCCAGTGGGGGGGCTCTGCAACCCCCGAGGAAGCAGCCCTGTTCACCAGGTCCCCAGCAAATTCCCACTGCCAGCCCCACGGATACCAGCCCTGTGCTTGCCCCGGGCCCCTCTGCTCCCCAAAGCGTGGGAAGGGCACTGGGATAAAAGGTTCTGTGGAAACGAGTGGGCGACTTAACGGAGCCTGTGGGAAGCAGTGGGGAATTGCTCTGCAGTGAAGTTTGTGTCAGAAAGATCCATAATGGAGTTTCTTCCAGGGCTGCTGCTTGGATTGGTCTTGGTGGACATCCCCTTTCCCAAAGCCTGGAGCAGGGGGAGGAGGAGATGGGCGCAGCTATTGTGGGATGGCTGCTTCTCCTGGGGTTTCCTCCCAGGCTGAGCATCCCCGTCATGCTGGGGCAAGGAGGGCAATGGGATTCGTGGTGTGAGGAGGGGGCAGCGCTGGCAGGGGCTGGAGGAAACGCAGCGGAAATGTGAGCTCAGTGCTGGGGAATGCCGCGGCTGGCCCAGGCGCCGCAGGGCCGAGGGGCCATGGGGAAGGACATCAGCCATCTCCCCCTGTGCAGTTCCCTCCCTCCTGATAGTCCTTTGCCTGTGGGGACATGGTGGAGCCCAGAGGGTGGCCCACAAGGACGGCGCCAGGATGTCCTGCCCCTATCCGTGGGGCCCTCTCCTCAGCACAGATGGCATAGGGCCAACAGCTTCAGCCCAGCCCTCTAGCACCATCCCTCCTGCAGCTTCATCCTTCCATGGCACACCAGTGAGGGGCTGCAGCCCCCCCAGCCCCACAACATGCCTCTCCTCCCTTGCCTCGGTCAGCAGCTCCACTGGGACAGGCAGGAGATGGGAACGTCCTCCCTTCCTTTGGGACATCCAGCACAGGGACGATGCCGCGGGAGCGGGTGGAAGGAGGACTTCCTGGCAGCGCAGACACAGTGGCCGGTGCCAGCCCGCTCTGCGCCAGCACCCGCTTCCTGCGTAACCGTGGCTGCTCCTGCCACTGTTTAGTCTGCGGGCTGGTGCCAACACACACCACAGCGAGACAGGGCTCACCATCTGCCTGGCTTAACCCTTGACAGCAGCCTCAAGGGCAGCAGGACAGCGCCAACTCAGGGTGGGATCACTGGGGAATGTTTTGAGGCTGAAGTGTGCATGGGGTGGGATCACTGGGAGATGTTTTAGGGCTGAAGCCAGCCCAGGGTGGGATCACTGGGCGATATTTAGGGGCTGGAGGGTGCAGCTGCCCGGGAGACATCATTGCTTGGTTCTGCTGCAGCCATAGATTGTCAGGCAGCCCACTCACCTATCTCCTCCCCAGGGTCTGGTTACTATGCAGCCGAGAGCCACAACAATGAAGTGTATGTGGAAGAAGCCCCCCCCGAGCCTGCCCTGGATTACCGCCGAGGTAATAGGCCCAACCCTCAAGTCCTCGTGGGGAAACTGAGGCACAATGGGGCCAAGCACCTTCCTACCTCTCTTCTCTCCCCCAGTGCCTCAGTGGTGTGCCACGCTCAACATCCACCGTGGAGATGCCACCTGCTACTCGCCCCGAGGGGGGACCTACCGCAGCAGCCTGGGGACACGCTGTGAGCTGAGCTGTGCTCGTGGATATCGGCTGGGGGGGGCCAGTACCATCCAGTGCCTCCCCAGTCGCCACTGGTCTGGGATGGCATACTGCCGACGTGAGTGTGCCCTGGCCATGGGCTTGCTGGGATCCCCGGGGGCACCTGTGGTGGCTGGTCCCAAGTGCTCTGCCTGCCAGGGTGGCCAAACCATCCTTTCCCTCTCCTTTTCACTCTCTCTCTCCCAGAAATCCGGTGCCACGTGCTGCCAGCGGTGCTGCGGGGCTCCTACGTGTGCTCAGCGGGTGTGCAGATGGATTCCCGCTGTGACTATACCTGCCAGCCTGGCTACCAGCTGGAGGGCGACCGGAGCCGCATCTGCATGGAGGATGGACGCTGGAGTGGGAGTGAGCCAATCTGTGTAGGTAAATTCACACCTCCCTCCCCGGGGGTGCCTGCAGGTATCACCCCTACATCTGCCCCTGGTGCTGGCTCCTGCACCCCCTGGCCCTGCTGCTCCTTGAGGTGCTGTTAGCCCAAAACCACAGGCTGGTGCAGGACCAGGCCACCCGTGCTGGCTTTGCAGTGGGTTGTGCTGGCTGCAGGGTGCCTGGGCTGTGTGCAGCACCCCTGGGGGGCGCTGAGTGCCAGCACCCAGTCCTTGTAGACCAGCCCTGACCCTTCCCCAACTCCCTCTCCTCCTGGCTGGTAGATGTGGAGCCCCCCAAGATCCGCTGCCCTGACTCCCGGGAGCGGATAGCTGAGCCAGGCAAGCTGACCGCCACCATATACTGGGACCCCCCTCGTGTGAAGGACTCTGCTGATGGTGTCATCAAGAGGTGAGGGTGGAGGTGCCACTGGCATGGCTAGCAAGGGCTGGGGGCTGTGTTGGGTGCCCCTCCCGTGGCCCTGATGGAAAAACCCATCTGCGGGGTGCAGGGTGATGCTACGGGGCCCAGAGCCTGGCTCAGAATTCCCTGAAGGAGAGCACGTGATCCGCTACACTGCCCAGGACCAGGCGTACAACCGAGCCAGCTGCAAGTTCAGCATCCGTGTCCAAGGTGAAGCAAACTCCCCAGGGGCCTTCTGGCTGCCTCCCCACAGCTCCGGGGCCTGCAGCTGGGACTGTACCCCATCCTCCCCAGCCCTCACACAGCCTCCCTCTCTGCAGTGAGGCGCTGCCCTGTCCTGAAACCTCCACAGAACGGCTACATCTCCTGCACCTCTGACAGCAACAACTACGGTGCCACCTGCGAGTATCAGTGCGAGGGGGGCTANTAAGGCGTGGGTGGTGGAGGGCCTGCAGCAGTGCCCGCTGCTTGGGGGGTGAGAGGGAGGGGGCCAGATGGGGGGGGAAGGTGCCTGGCAGGCAGAAGGGGTGGGGAAGGGGCAGGGGAGGGTCAATGGGGGTCAAAATGGCACCTTCCCCCACGCTCACCCCTCACCCCAGCCATGCAGATCAACACAGCCGTGAACTCAGCTGCCAGCTTGCTGGATCAGTTCCATGAGAAGCGTCGCCTCCTTGTCATCTCAGCCCCCGATCCTGCAAACCGCTACTACAAGATGCAGATCTCCATGCTGCAGGTGAGGAGACCCTCCCTCTGCTCCCCTTCCCACCCCCAGCACCCTCTCACCACCCCACCTCTCCACAGCAAGCTGCCTGCGGACTGGACCTGCGTCACGTCACCACCATCGAGCTGGTAGGGCAGCCCCCACACGAGGTGGGACGCATCCGGGAGCACCAGCTGTCCCTCGGCATCATTGAGGAGCTCAGGTAAGAGTGGGCAGGGATCTGTCCTGCGGAGCCAGGTGCCTCTGTGAGGGAACTGAGGATGGGGATGGCAAGACACAGGGATGCAGCTGGGTTTGTGGACACCTTCTTTCTGCTGCACCAGAGGGGCTCGTGCAATTTGGGGGCACCAGCACATCTGAATACAGCATCACTAGACCTTCCTGGAGTTTACAGCCCTGAGGAAGAGGCAGGAGCCACCACCTTAGGAGGACCTTGACACAGCTGGGTGGTGCAGGCAGCCTCGGCAACCCCCTTTTCCCCCCCGCAACCGAGGCCTGACTGGAGGCTTTCCCTTGCACCCCCAGGCAGTTCCTGCACCTCACCCGCTCCCACTTCAATGCGGTGCTGCTGGACAAGGCGGGCACGGACCGTGAGCGCTACATCACCCCCATCAACCCCGATGAGCTCTTCGTCTTCATCGACACCTACCTGCTGAGCGAGCGGGAGGCAGCGCGCCGGGAGCAGACTGGGGACCCCTGCGAGTGAGGCAGTGCTGGGGAGACCTGCCCTCCGCCACTGCCCACCTCAGGGCATGGACACCTTCCTTTCTGCTTTTCTAGTTGCCCACCGTAGAGGAGGACCAGGGTGTCAAGGACCTCCAGGGGAAGGAGAGCCTCTCTCCGGCTGCTCCAGCACAGAGAGGACAGCAGGGATGGGGGGGATCCTGTGCTCACAGCATCCACACTGCCCAGGAGTAGCCTCCAGCTGTGGGGTGGGATGGCTTGATTCAGCCCAGCCAGGACTGCGGCAGGAGATGCTGGAGTACCTCTGCTCCAACCCCAGGGCAGGGGGGAGAAAGGCAGTGTGACCCTCGGCTGCCAGAGCCAGAGTAGAAGGGGTCAGGGCAACAAAAGCCTCCAACATAGCAACTTCACCCCACCTCCATAGCCATCCTCACCCCCTGCACAACCTGACCCCGCTCCCCACCTTGGGTCAGCCATGCTGGGCAGGTGCTACTGCTGGGGTCCCCACAGAGCTGCCAGAAAGCCTTTCACAAAAGCAAATGGCCCCACACTCAGCAAAGCCAGTACAGCCAGCCAGCACGCAGCCCACCCCGGGGCTCACCATTCCACCCCTCCCCACCCCTCGCTTCCCCAGCCATGGGGCATCCTTCCTGGGAACTGTTGTGCCAGTAGAATATTCATTCTAAATAAATTCCTTTGTATAAAAGGGGTGTCGCAGAGAGAGCCCCAGGAAGCGAATCCTTCTGGGGGGGGCCACTACCCCCAGCCCCACCAAGCTGCCACCCTGCCTTCCTGGCCCTGGAGCCAGAGCTGGGCTGTGCCTCTGGTCCTGGAGCTGGGAGCATCCTGGGGAAGGAGGAGACAAGGAGGAGCTGTGACCCAGAGAGGGAAGAAAAAGGTAAAGAACAAAACCCAACAGCTCCCCATGTTTCAAACCATTTTGCCAGGGGATGGGGGCGTGGGGGGGGGTGTCCACAAGGCCCCCAGGTTCAGCCTGAAATTTGGTGCAAAACCTATGACAAAAGGAAGCCGTTTAAATGAAGCTGGGCCAAGACTCCCTGCCCAAACCTGGTTAGAGAAGGTAGTGTTTATTATTAAAGTATAAGCAAAAAACCCAACCATGTCTGGCAGCCCTTGCTGGGCTGTGCAGCCCATGCAGCCCCCAAGCAGCAGTGCCTGCCCTAGGCCGAGTCCCAGTGCTGTAGCCTATGGCCTCAGCTTGGCCATGGTGGAGCGGAGCTGGAGCGTCCCCTCTGCCCACGAGCCGGGGTACTGACACATCTTCTGCCACAGGTTCAGCTCCTCGCCCGTGGAGTCCATCCAGTCCACAGCCTGCCCGTTGCTCGTGCCTGGAAGAAAGGTGTGATAAGTGGGCAGAAGACACTGCCAGAGCAGCCTCCTGCCTGCAGCAAGGCGGCTCCAAGAAGGCTGCTCGTCCCTAGGGCCTGAGAGGACTCCCCCCAGGGCTACTCACCATTGCCCACCCCCAGACGGACACCCCCAAGGAAGTCGTTGCTGGACAGTGGCTCCCGGTCCCAGACTGTCAGCTCCAGGCAGATGTGCTGCAGGTCCTCAAGGCTGATGCCATTGTAGACAAAGGTGTGGTTGTAATGAGGGTTCAGGGTCTTCTTCACCACTGGTGTCTTCCTCTTGGAGGCTTTGGTTTTGTGTGGCAGCAGGTAGCTAGGGGAAGCAGCCCTTGGGTTAGCAGCACGTGTGCAACTGCCTTCTGCCCCAGGGGCTGGGGCACCTCAGCACCCGAGGACCTGGCCTGAAACCCACCTTCCCCGATACAGCTTGGAAAGAAGGACCATGACAGTGTGCAAGGGGCTGGGTCGCTTCTTCAGGAGGCAGGGCAAAGTGGTCTAAGGAGGGGAGGGGGGCAAGGCCCCAGCCTACTTGCTCCAGCCATGCTGCATGTTGGCTTGGTAACCTCTGGGATGATGATCTGACAGCACCCAGAGCCCTGTCCTGCACACAGCCTCACACCATGACCTCTCACCCAGCCAAAACCCAGGAGAGAACTTGCTACCAGGAACGCCCTGTCTCTGGGCAGATGGTGACTATCAGGGTACCAACACATGCTGCGAGGAGCAGCCTGCTCCGAAGAGATCCTTCCCTCCCCCAGGTCACCACAGCAGCTCTGGAAATTGCTCCAGGATGCAGCCAGGAAGGACAGTGCCTTCACTAACTGACCAGCAGAAGCCACGCTCACCCCTTGACAAAGCTGTCTGATGTCCCCCCAGATTTGGCAGCTGTAAGGTTCCTGGCTTCTTTGATCCAGACCTGGAGCTCACCCCCTTCTCCAGTTTTTCCTGGGGGAAAAAAACAAACATGGCAAGATTTAATCAACCTTCATTTCCACCACCACTAACTTCTGGAAAGGTCCTGCTCAACAGCCTTCATTTCAGGGGCAGGCACAGATCCCCAGATGGTATCTCCTCCCACCTCCTCTCTTACTGGCCCTGCCTGCTGAGGCAAAGGCAGACAATTATTTCATGTGGGGACCACTGGTCCAGGCTCAGGAAAGCACTGGGACCAGCTGGCCACCTGAAGACAGCCAGGTCTGCCTGACCCAGAGCAGCCCTGCAGATGCTGCAGAGGAGAAGGCTGCAGCGGCATCACCCAAGAAACCCACCCAGACCCAGCATGCCTGGCCACAAGCAGGTCCTGCAGGCTCCACAGAGAACCTGGAGCTCCAACACTCACCCTTCCTGCCATTCCCAGTCCCAGGGTGCTTGGAAGATGGGATGTACTTCATGGAGACAACCAGCTCTCCCTTGTACTGGTGGAGACCAGCAGCATCTGCCCCAATCTGCAAAGAGACAAGACTTACCAAAGACTGTTAGAGACCAAAGCAGACATGGTGATGGCCTGGTCTAGACATGCCCCGTCCCATGTCAAGCCAAAGGGCTTTGCTTCTCCTAGGGGTGGTTTAGCCAGCACAAATACCTGCAGACCCTCGCCAGCATCACCAGCTCAGACTCAGACCAGTTCCTTAGGTTCCCAAAGTGATCCTACATTGGCTCAATCACTTCCTCACCTCCCTTAGGAAATGCTATCTAGGGGGGGTTCTCCAAGCTGCTCCAGCAGCTGCCCCAGCAACGCCAAGGGCTGAGCCCACAGCATGAGTTAGTCTTGAGATCAGACTTAAGACCACCAGCAGCATCTGCTGCTGCCACTGAGCTGCGCAAAGGCCCTCGCTGACCAGCTCTGCAGCCTGGGCAGGACACACAAGAGTAAAACTCTTCCTTCCACTAATTTCCTCCTGTGATAAAACCAAGCTTCTCCATTTGTTTCCCTGAAGTTGGCTCCAATTCCTCCCGTGGAAGCAGGGGGCTGGGAAGAGCTGTGCTCTTGGAGCAACTAGGTAAGCAGAATGAAAATACCTGACAGGGCAGGGACAAGTCCCACAGCATCACAAAGGGGACTTCCTGAGGAGGAGGAGAGAAGCTAGGCTCAAGGCAGAAGATTAGCCCTTTTTCCCCAGTCTGCTTCTAGGGTCTTCATTTCTGCAAAGACCTGACTTAGCACAAGCCCTTCAGCAGCTCTCGGCCGAGGTCTCTGCACCCCTCTGCCCACAGAGGACCACCTCCCCAATCAGGTCCAGGTGAGAGAGGCCAGCACCTTGCCATGCAGGGGCAGAAACTCCTCCAGATGGTTCTCAAAGTTCCAGGCGTCCAGCGGGACCTCCACCTCCCCCAGGAAGGTGTTTCGGCCAAAGCGATCGTGGTGCCAGACGGAGAACTGCAGCGTCCTCGCGAGCAGGAGGGACTGGCTAATCTCGTACTAGGGAGAGAGGAAAACCACCAGTGAGCAGGCAGGGAGAGGCTCGCCATACACCATCAGTCACAGCTCTCGGGCAGGACAGGAAACAGGTCTGAGGAGCAATAGATGCACACAGGAGACGGTTCATCTTCCTTCCCAAGCCCGCTGAAACCTCAAAGTCCTGGGGCAGCGGGGCAGGAGCCCATGGTCTCCAGGCAAATGGTCCTCAGAGCCTATGCAGAGCCAGAACCAGGACTCATGGCACCCAGCCACCCCACCCCATCCCACAGGCAGCAAAGCTCTGCCAGCCCACCAAGCCTCAGGTGGTCAGAGCGTGAGACCTCAGCAAACCTGGGGCTGGAAACCAAGCCACAGTTTCCACTTCTCTCCTATCCAGAGCACCTGGCCTAAGCAATTCACCACCGGCTCAGGGACAGAGCCAGCTCTTCCCACCACCGCAGCAGGACCATGAAGGGCAGAGCCAAGTGCTTCTGCCCTGGGCCCAAAGCTGCCTTATCTCTGCTTCTGCAGCCCTGCTGCCCTCCTTCCCGCCACTGTAACCTGCTTGCAGTGCCCAGCAGCCTTTTTCCATGAAAAGCAAAAGCCAAGGTAAACAGAAAGCAGCAGCTCTGGGGGCTGCCCCAGGAGCCAGGAATGTAGGCTAACACACACACATGTTCACATCTGCAGCTGTGTCTCTAACCCTATTGCGGCACCTACTCCACAGTCCCATCAGAACAGCGACCCAGCCTGGGAATGGGGCTTTCTAGCCTCTGCAGAGCCCCTGGGCTTGTAGCCCATCCACCCCGTGGTTTGTTCAGCAGCATCCCCAGGGCTGGGCACCTGCCCAGTACTGCTCACCTTCAGCAGCTCGTTGTACAGGGGGTTGATGGTGTTGCGTTTGATGGTCGTCTTGCGTTTCCCTTGCCGGGATTTGTCGGGCAGGAGGTAGGTCTTCACATACCTGGAAGGAGAAGCAGGCAGCATTTCACCTGAGGTTCCCCATAACTGCCCCCCTGATGCCCCAGGGCAACCCCAGACCTCCTGCCTTGCCAAGACCCTCCCCCCACCTTTACAGCT
This sequence comes from Zapornia atra, assembly GCA_013400835.1. Lineage (NCBI taxonomy): Eukaryota > Metazoa > Chordata > Aves > Gruiformes > Rallidae > Zapornia > Zapornia atra. The sequence goes on along the minus strand of VZTU01022381.1, from coordinate 749,494 downwards.
CCTATCGCCAGTGGGCACCCCACAACCCTGCTGAGCACCACCAGCTGAGCCAGCAGCTATTGCCCCCCTTCCCCAGCTCTCACGGGTTGGAGCGCTTCTTGCCCTCGTCGCCGTAGGCCAGCTGGCGACACTCCTTCACGTGAATGAACAAGGTCTGTGTCTTCTGCTCATAGCTCAGGGAGAAGGAGATTCCCCCGGTGACTGCGACATTGCCAAAGTCTCCAGCCTCGCTGTAAATGCTGACCATGCTCCCCAGCGTGCTCTGGAAGACATGACAGGGTTGAGCTGGGGCAGTGTCACTTTAAGGTCCTTCTTTATCCCAAGCAAGGGTTCTCCCTGTGTCTCCTCCACACAGCCCCTCTCACCCCTCCATGGCTGGGGATGGCCACCAAGTGCCTCCCACCCACACACAGGCTCCCTGGAAGAGAACCAGGTCTCTACACTTTGATTCCCTTCAAGGAGAGAAAGCCCCTTATCCCAGACTCCTTTTCCCGTGGCTCCAGGCGCTGCCCACCCTGCCTCCCTCTTGCCCAACCCATCAGTGCTGCGCTTCTCCATCATTTCTTCCTGTGGCACAGCTGAGCACAGCCACACCACAGAGACTCACTGAGGAGGTGCCACTGCGCATGCTGCCCCGGGCCACTCTCTGGCGATGGATCTCCACCAGGTTATCGATGTCCTCCTCCTCCTCCTCCTGCAAAGAGAGGGGAGAGCCACCTGCGTGAGTAGCAGAAGGGACAACCAGCCAGGCAGCTGGCTCCTCCGTCAGCTCCATGGCATGCCAAGGGGCTCACCAGCTCTGTGTTGAGGCCAGGGACCGACTTGCTCCTGTCCCCCAAAGAGCCACCTTCTCCCATGAAGTCCTCTGGGCGCAGGTCGATCACCGACTTGGTGTAGTCTGCATGAGAGATGGTGAGGCAGGAAGCAGCAGCATGGTGCAGGATTCAACTGCCGCTCCCTCATGGAAAGGGGCTGCCACGGCCTTTCCCATCTACACTGAAAGCCCACCGCAGCCCAGGGAGAAGCAGTCACCCACCCCTTGCAATGCTGGCACCCAAACACCCCTGTACCCATGCAGAGCTCTCACCGGCAGGCCTCACCACCCGCCGAGGGTTCTTCTTGAATATTGCCTCATGCTCGTCCACCAAGGCGCTGCTGCGGCTTCCTGAGGTGGCATCCTGGGGGATAAGGGTCCCTTCAGAGCAGGGCAGGGCTGGACAACCTCACGGGGCACCCAGCCCCATGCCCCAGGACTGGGCCTGGCCCACCAGAGCAGAGGCACGCACCCGTCCATCAGTGAGCAGGTTTTTGGAGCGGAGAGGGAGGGTCAGGCTGGAGGCAGGGGGTCCTGCTGGCACAGCACCCTGTTTTCTGTCTCTGAGAGGGGTGGCTCTCTCCAGGGTGTTACTTCTGCAGAGGACACAAAAAGGTCTGACCCAGACCAAGAGCAAGGCTGGGAGAGCAAGTGCTGGCCAGGAAGCAGGGTCTCCCCACAAGCTCCCTGGAGCACCCCAGTCCAGGGTGGGGATGGCCTGCCTGCCCAGGGACAGGTTTCAGCCCAGCCAGAGGAGCCAGCCCCCCCTCACTAGACCAAGAAGATGAGCAGAGAAAAGTATGCTTCAGACTAAGGTCCTCACCCTCTGTCAGGCCAGCCTTGCCCAACCTGCCCAGGCCCCCCCAGGGAGACCCTCACCTGCTCCCCACAGCACCAGGACTAGGTCTGTAGCCATCCAGGCTCATGTTTTCCATGGACTCTGTGTCACTTTTGCCGTCCCGAGGGTCTGAGGCATCCGGAAACAAACTGCAGACAAACAAAACCACAGGTATGTCCTGTTTGGCAAGGAGGTCGGTCTGAGAGAGCTTTTGCACCGCCAATGATCCAAGCAAGGCGGCAGCATCCCTCTCCTCCTCACAGTAGACGCCTGGAGCCAGGGAAATGGCAGGGATCCTCACCTGGGCCCCTCCCGGGGTGCTGGGGGGCTCTGCTGCTGGGCTGCAGAGGTGTTCTTGGGCTCACCAAGCTGGGCTTTCTGGAGGAGGGTTTGTCCCACAGTCTCTCTTTTGTTGGCTGGAAGGAGAAAGGTGTCAGGAGGACCACTGCTCCCAGCCCACTGCCTGCAGCAGGAGCTGCCCCCAGCCAACTCTGCAGCAGGCAGAAGAGTGCCAGGGAAAGCCAGAGCATCCCAGAGGGCTGGGCTGTGGGAGAAGGCATCGCTGACACACCCCTACCTGCCGACCTGTGCCGCAGGGACAGCCGCACCATGTCACTGCCCAGCCGGTTGGCAAAGCGGTTGACCCTCTGGTCATAGAACCAGTCGCCCGTTGTCTTCTTCAGCTCACTGGAGGACAGTGGGGGGCAGTGAGGGGCTGAGCCCCACTGCCTCCCTTGGTGCTACCAAGGCCAAGCAGAGAACAGGCACAAAGGGGATGTTCAGCAGGAGGCTGGGTGGAGGTGATGCACTCAAAAGATGATGGGCCCAGCTACACTCTCAGCTAACAAAGAAGCAAAGCAGGGTTTGTAGGACGGTGGGGGAGGAAACCTGGGGTGCCTGAAACACAGGATGCACTAGGGACAGTGGGGTATGCTGGAGTCAAGTAAGGGGGAAAAATGAGCAGGGTGGGTGTGAAGGACATACAAGAGTAGGGCATGACCTAGTTCTCCATCACCCAAACACAGGTGCCCAACCCAGGAAGCAACAGTAGAGACAGCTGCCCTGTGCTGGAGAAGACATCTGGGCTTGGAAAGGTTGGCCATGGGGCACTGAGCTTGGGTGCCCAGGAGGAGGAAGAGGAGCATGCAGAAAGTCCCTGCCACTTGTCCGCAGGTACTCACGCCTCCTTGGTGCAGACTTTGCAGCGCCAGGAGCTGTTGGGGCTGTAGGAGCGGCAGTCCCGACACACCAAATGGTTGCAGCCCCGGCAGGTATTGGCCTTGGGACTGACGCGGCCCAGGCTCTGCTGGCAGCGGGCGCATGTCCTCTCGCTGTAGCGCTGGCTGCCCCGCTTGGCACCCTTGCGCCGGATCTCCAGCAGCTCGTTCTTCAGGCGCCTGCTCGGACCCCAACACTGTAAGCCATCAGAGCTATACTACCCAACCCCACCACCCACACCTCCAACTGCCTCTAGAGCAAAGCAGGGACACCAGCACTCTGCCTGGCCCAGCCATGCCCTCACCTGATTCTCCTCTCCTCCGCTTTGCGGAGCTCTTCATCACGCTGCAGGACCTGCAGGATCAAATCCCTCTCTGCATCCGACAGGAACGAGAGGTCCACGGCCTCCGACATCGCTTTACTCCCCGCCGGGGACCGCTCACCCTCTTCAGAAGCAACCGGGCACGTCCGTGCTGGGAGCAAGACAGTGTCTTAGCACAGCCGCATCACGGGCTAGCAGCCCCGCGTCAGCCCGGCTCTGCTGGGTACCCCATGCCTGCGCCCCGGGGCGGGACCGGCCGCCTCCCCCCAGTCCGGATCACCGCACCCAAGACACCGTCTCGGCGCTGCCGGCGCCCCGAGCGCCCGCGCCCAACCTGCCCAGCCACCTCGGCGGCCCAGCCCAGGGCACGACGCTGCTGCGGGCTGGGCTGTCGGCCGCCTGCCAGTCCCGCCGCCCCAGTGACCTCAGCCGGCTCCGTGGGACCGGCGCTGACGCCCAGCGCTCCCGGGGAGGGAGGGAGGGAGGGAGAGAGGAAGGAGCTGCCCCAGGCTCGGAACGCCGCGCCTCCGGACCGGATCCCGCACCGCGGCTGCTGCGGACGCTGACAGCCGGACCCCGGGGCGGCCACGGTAGCTCCGGCCCCGACGGAGCCGGATGGAGCCGCGCTCCCGGAGCAGCTGCTCGGGGGTCTACAGCCTGCCCGCGGGGCCCCCCTCGTTTCCCCTCCCGGAGCCGAAGGAAGGATGGCGGCTGGAAGCCGGCGGGAGGGACCTTCCTGTCCTCGCAGACGTACCAAGCCCCAGCGTCGCCGGGGGACGAGGGGAGCGGCGGGCCAGACCCCGGGTTCCTCTCCGTCGGGGTGGAGATCCAGGACCGCGGGCACGACTCTCGGAGTGCGGCCACCGGGGCGGGACGCGCGGGCAGCCCCACGCCCGACCGGTTCCGCGACAACACCGCGGCCCAGCCCCCCCACCCCGTCACGTCCCCAACAGAGGGACCCCCGACTCCAAGCGCCCCCGCCCCGCACGGGGCCGCCCGGTACCTGCCGCGGCTTCGGCCAGCACCTCCCCGTGGCAGTAGCGGTGGCGGTGGGGGGGGCGGAGGGAAGAGGGGCGGTGCCGCCTCCTTAAAGGGGCCGCGCCCGCCGCACCTGTGGCTCCGACGGGGCGGCCTGGGAGGGAGGCGGCGCTCGCCCCGGCCAGCCCTCACATTGCATGGGACAGCTGCCCCTTCCCCCGGGAGCAGCCGTGCCTGGGACTCCCGAGTCCTCGGGACGGTTCCTCACCTCCAGACCTGTGGCCTTCACCCCGCAGGCTGCTCACCCACCGGGTCGGTGCCTGGAGCTGCACACTCCGCCTCCCCCGGCGGCTCCCCCGGCCCCGCGGCTCCCCCGCAGCCCTACCTGGGAAGGCAGCTCCTCCCAAAGAGCACACACACGCTGGCGGAAAGCCTACAGCCACCTCCAGTGCTGGGGTGCTCTGCCAGGGTCCCTGAGGCGGCACAGCAGCGGGTGAGGGATCCGGACCCAAGCAGCATGGCCACGGTGTCCTCACAGCTCTACCCACGGCAGCGATGGCCCTGCCACAAGGCTCCAGCCTCTGCCCTTGTCCTTCAGGGGCAGAGATACGATCCCAGACACTTTCCTTGAGCTCTGCCCACAGCAGCAGCAGCAATAGGGAACCCATGAGAACCTCTGTCAGGAGGAGACGTGGGGCTCACACCCATGAGGGAGCAGCTTCCCACCATGCAGGATGGTGGGGCTGCATGGGAAGCCAGTTGGGAGCAGCGCCAAAGATAAGGCAAGAAGGCAGCTCTGTCCACACTTTAAGCTGTGCCTCAGAGCTCCCTGTGACAGGGTGGGAGAGCCAGAGGTTCCCAGCACCACAGGAAGAGACGGGACAGCTACGGGACCTGGGGGCACCTACAGGCCAGTGGGAAGTCCCTCCCTGGGCAAGGGAGGGCAAGAGGGCTTTGGGCTCACAATGAGATCTGAGGGCAGAGGTTGCAAGCAGAGACTTTGCTTCCCCAGCCTCCCCACACAGTGCCCCAGGACCCAGCCTCCCCCAGCCCAGACCCCCATGCCTGCACCAGTGTTTGAGTTTTAACTGGACACCAACAACAGAGGTGAGAAACATCCTTATTTCTGCAAAACAGTGAGAAGAAACAGAGATGAACAGATCTGTTTCCAGTACAATAAAAAAAAGCAGGCTGGTAAATACGAGCACCAAACCTGCCCTTTACCAAAACAAAGCCCAGCAGGAACCTGGCATTTATTCAGCCCTGTGGCTCTGTCCTGTGTGAAAATGGGGCTGAAAGTGCCACCACATGTCCAAGAGCTGGGCAGTGACACGCAGAGCTGGGGCAGGACTCAGGGTGCTCTCAGTCCCAGTTCGCTCCGTCCTCAGCTGGGATATAGCTCCTGGAGAGACTCCCTGTGGGAGCGCATCCCTTGGTGTGCAGGGAGGCACTACTGTGCACAGCTGCCACCCAGCAATGGGGGAACGTAAAGCATGTCCAGGCTGGCAGCAGGCAATGGCACCATCCCCCTGCCACTGCAGTAACACCATTTCGTGGGAGTTGGAGCCATGCTGGGGCCCGCAGCCAGCTTAGGCAGGCAGCACTGGGCGGCACTCAAGGTCCAGCACAAGGTGGTGCACGTGGGGTGCATAGGACTTCACGGCCTCAATGTGCAGGATGCTGGTGCGCCACAGCTGCCCGTGCAGTTCTGCCAGCAGGCCCTGGATCCGTGCTGCCGTGGCTTCAGCCCACCTCCACCACTCAGGTCTGATCCTGGCCCGCCATGTCTGCTGCCCACCATCCTCCACTGGGTGCTGCACCTCTCCGTCAGAGCCAGCTCGATCCAGGTACCCCTGCTCAGCTCGTGGGACCAGAGTCTGCATCAGGGCTGTTGCGGGGAGAGTCTCCACGTTGTGGTGGATGTGGAGAACCCCACCTGTGCTCTTCTTCAGGACGCGGCAGGCCACGGGCCAGCCTTCCTCTGAGCTGGGAATCAGCCCCAGGTTCACCCTGTCTGCTACATCCCGCAGCTCCAGCTGGAAGGAGAGGGGATGTGAGGGAGATGCAATACAGGGACAGGGCTCTGTGGCTGGGCAGCACTGCTCACCTCCCGGCTGTCCCCGTGGTGGATCTGGCAACGGTCCTGCACGCCATTCAGCACCAGGTTCCTCCGCAGGGCTTCCACAGCATGGCTGTTCCACTCGCAGGCATGGACAAAGGCAGCCGCTGCGTGAACTAGGTAGGGCAGTGTGAAATAGCCGATGCCTGGGGACAGGAGAGGTGGCAGCAGCTGAGGGCAGGGGCCAGGAACCACCAGGATATACACTCCTCCCCAGAGGCAGGGTGGGATGCAGATTACCACCCCAGCTCTCTGCATTTACTCCAGGTTGGAACGACCCCAGATGTTAGGAAAATGGCAATCCACCCACCTCCACAAAAGCAAAATCTGTCTTTAAAAATGTTCACAGAGGAGCTTATTTTGCCCTCAGTCTAGCCATGAACTCGAGCCCTGCCCTGCTTCCAGTCTGTGCAGATGTGCCCTGGTGATTATACATCCCGATTGAGCCAGAACAGTTTTTGGAGTGCCGCATCCTTTCCGCGTGGCACGAATTGGAAGCACTACCTTCCCTAAGCACAAAACAGCAGCTCCTTTGATGCACAAACACCTGATATAATCCCCTCACTCATGTCACAGCACCAGGTTTTCATGAAAGCACCAAAGTACAGACTCAGGACATCTACAGGAGCTTTTCAGAAACAATATCAAGGACAAATATTTCCCATGGATTTAAATGATTCCCATGACCAGCACTAGGTACAGAGCAGTACCCAAGTGCAAGGTCATCTCAAGTGTCCAAAGGCAGCAGGGACACATGAGGGACAACAGTACCAGATCAGCCAAGGGCCCACAGATAAGCCAGGAGTTTAATGTGTGAGTATTTTTCCAGTCTGGGTTGGAAATGAGATTTCACATCCACCTGGATGTCACCAACAACTGCACTACTGCCCACTGCCCACCTGCCCTCACAAGCCTGCCCCGCCAAACTTCTTCTCCATCCCAGTTACCTGCATAGAGATCCACAAGGACTTCCCCGGAGCAGGGCAGCGAGGCCACCCGCAGCTTCTCCGTGATGTTGCCTGGTGAGAACATGCACTTGGTCACATCGAATGTGTACCTGGGAAGTAAGACCAGCCGGTGAGGGCAGGCTCTTCCCTGCATCACCCACACTGCATCCCACACCACAGTTCCTGCCTACCTGATCCCGTTGTCCACATGCTCCACCCAGCCATCCTGGCCAAGCAGCAGGGTGACACTGGGGGACCGCATCCCATCAGGCAATACCTTTCCTTGCCTGGCCAGCCTCCGGGCACCCAGAGCTGAGGCAACTGTCTCCCAGAGTACTGGACCTGCAACACATCCACCCAGGGAGCTTTGGGACAGGCCCTGGCAGTTGTGCTGGCAGGACTGGGTCAAGCAGACCCTGCTCCTCACCCTTACCTAGCTTCTCCCAGCACATGTTCCTGAAGCTGTCCTCGCTCAGCAGGACCAAGTCCCCGTGCCGCTGCCAGGCGCGGGGCACGTCACGCTCCAGCTTCTCTGACCAGCTCTCGCCCAGCAGCCGCCGCAGCTCTTCCCGTAGCTTCTGGGCGGGTGTCTGTCGGCAGGCTGCCCTGGAGGGAATGGGGTCCTGTGGGAGGGATGCGGCACATGGGATCAAGGCCCCACTACCCCATGGTGGGACACAGGGCAAGGGTTCTCTCCCAACCTGCATCCAGACCAGCTCACAGGGCATCTCCAGGGGCAGCTGCAGCTGGGAGAGCTTCTCCTCCAGCACAGGCAGAGCCATGCAACCACCCGGCACCTTCTGCAGCCGGTAGCGCCTGTCCAGGAGCTGCTCCTCTTCTAGATGCTCCCTGCAAGGCCAAAGCACAATCAGGCCCCCCGCCCCAGCCACACACCCCAACCCACAACAGGGAAGAGACTCCCCCGCGGGTGTGGGGCTGGCCCTCTGAGCTCTCCTCCCCGCCAGCCCTACCTGCACCCTGCCAGAGCAGCTGCAGGGCTCCCATTCCCCACTGCAGGCTCACCTGAGGCGCTGGGCAAACTGCAGCTCCGTTGTCAGTGCAGGGACAGGACCAGCCCTGGCCTCCATCCTGCCAAGCACCAGGGTACAGGGACATCACCGGCTGGCAGGGGCATGTCCATCTGCCAGGTGGGGCAAGGGACAGGAGGGAGTTGGGATTGGTGGGGGTCCCTGGCACCACACTGCAGGCACTGGAGCCCTGACTGCAGTCTGGGACAGGGCTGGATGCCCTGGCACGGCTGTGGGGTGCCTGGGGATGAGGTGTCCCGGGGATGTGGGATGCAGTGCCCAGCAGGATGGGGTGCCCGGGGCTGGTGCCCGAGCGGATGGGGTGCTCTGCGCGCAGGAGGGGGTGCTCCGCAGACCGAGGTGCCTGGATATGGGATACCCCGGGGGATGGGGTGCCTCGGGGTAGGGCACACTTTATGAGGGGCGTCCCAGGGGATGCGGTACCCCGAGGCATCAGGAGGACGGGGTACCGGGGGGACTGTGCCTAAGCCCCGTGGCCCAGACCGCGCCGGGAGCCGGCACCCCTCGGCTATCTGCCCCCGGGGAGGGCTCCCCAAGGACCCAGCACCCCCCACCCGGGCGCCCTGGCCCCACTCCTACCGAGCGCGGCACGCAAGCCGCGGGGCTCAGGTCCCGTTCCCCGCCGGAGCGTCTTCCCCGGCGCCCCCGGCTGGTGCGAAGCGGCCGGAAAGCGGAAGAAGCGGGCGGACGGTGTAGGGCGAGGGGCCGGAAGCGGCGGCGAGGCCTGGGCCGAGGAATGGCGGGGCTGTCGGTACGAGATCCCGCCGTGGACCGCTCCTTGCGCTCCNCCGGGCAGGCGGGGGGCGACTCTTCTTGCCGATCGCGGCCGGTGCCCCTCGCCCTCCGCTGACCCGCGGCCGCCTCTCTCCCGCAGTGGGGAACATCCCGTATGAAGCCACAGAGGAGCAGCTGAAGGACATCTTCTCGGAGGTTGGCCCTGTGGTCAGCTTTAGGTGAGAACGGCCGCCCCCGTCTCGGTTCCCGGGGTGGTGCGGGTGTGTGCGTGTTGTCCCCTCTCTGGGCCCCGCCAGGCAGGGACAGGGCTGGGGCGGCTGCAGGGTGGAGCTGGTTTGGGGCTTGGGGTGCAGGCACGGAGCTGCTGTGCCCGGGGAGTCTGGATATGTAACGGCCCGGGCACAACAGCCTGAGTACCAGGATGCTGCTCCAGGCTGGAGGCAGCTGCTTGGTGCAGAGCTGGGGCAGGTAAATCCAGAGGTCCGGGTTAGGTCCTGTGCAGAGAGCCAGGAGCACAGAGCACTCCCAGCCCAGCGGCTTTTGGTTTCCCAGCCTGGCACCAGGCTCCTGAGCGCTCCCAGCTAGGGGTGTGGGAGCTCCAGGAGCAGCCAGGCCTGTGGCCCCGGGAGCTGCCATCGTAGGGCATGGGGAGCACAGTGCTTGTGCTGGTGGCCTTCCTGGATGCCGGAGCTCTGGGACACCCATCAGCTCAGATCCAGGAGAGTTTTTGGCTAAGGGTCAGGGCTGACTGTTGCGCACTGTGACCCTGGTGCCATTGCTCCACTCCCCAGCATTCCTGGGTGGTGTAGCCTAACAACTCCCTCCTGAGTGATGGGGAGCTGTGGGTGCCGCGCGCTGCTTGGTGCCTTCGCTGCCCTCAGCTGTGGCAGTTCTCTCCTCGCTGTGCAGGCTGGTGTATGACAGGGAGACGGGGAAACCGAAGGGCTATGGCTTCTGTGAGTACCAAGACCAGGAGACGGCCCTCAGCGCCATGCGGAACCTCAACGGGCGAGAGTTCAGCGGGCGGGCCCTGCGCGTTGATAACGCAGCGAGCGAGAAGAACAAAGAGGAGCTGAAGAGTGAGTCTGAATTTTGTAGTGGAAGCCGTACTGATGTGTCATGTTGGGCCTGGCCTTTTCAGCATTACAAAATGTGTCTCTTCCGTGAGGCTGGCGAGAAGGAGGCATTGGGGAGCTGACCTGCTCCAAGCGATGTAGCAAGCAGTTTTGCAGGGGGATCCCTGGGCTCAGCTCTGTGTTTTGTCTCCCAAATGATCTCCCTGCTTTCGTTGCCTCTCCTTCCCTGTTATGGCACAGTGCTTCCCTTCTGATGAGCCTGTTAAAAACAGATGGTCAACGTTGACATACAAGGTCACAAACTCTGTTGCAGGCTTGGGCACAGGCGCACCTATCATAGAGTCACCCTATGGGGACCCCGTCAGTCCTGAAGATGCCCCCGAATCCATCAGCCGGGCAGTAGCCAGCCTGCCACCTGAGCAGATGTTTGAGCTGATGAAGCAGATGAAGGTGAGCGAAGCAGAGGGCTGCCATCTCTGCACAAGCACAGCTCCTACCACTGCAGCCTGTCCCTCACAGCCCCTGTCCCACCTTGCCAGAGCTCTTACCTGCATGTGTCTTTCTCAGTTGTGTGTCCAGAACAGCCCCCAGGAAGCCAGGAACATGCTGCTTCAGAACCCCCAGCTGGCTTACGCCCTGCTACAGGCCCAGGTGGTCATGAGGATCGTCGACCCAGAGATTGCACTGGTTTGTCCCTTGCTGCCTTCTTCAGGGTCGGTGGGGTAATGGCGGCAGCCTGTTGTGGAGAGAGGGCAGAAGAGAACTCCTTTCTCCTTCTTCTGCCCTCAGAAAATCCTGCATCGCCAGACCAGTGTTCCTCCTCTGATCCCAGGCAACCAGCAGCCAGTGCCAGGGCCAGGACCGGGTCCGGGACCAGGGCCAGGGCCAAACGCCCAGCTGAACCCGCAGAATACCCCCTCATCCCAGCCGCAGCCCATAGTAAGACCCTACGTGAAGCAGGTGCCGTGAGGGGCAGAGATGGGCGTTGCCAGCTCCAGTTCTCTCATGTGGGGCATGTGTGCCCATGTGCAGGGCTTTGCTTAGGTCCGGTTTCTCTCCTGGGCAGGGTGGGATGCACGTTAACGGCGCTCCTCCTCTGATGCAGCCGCCCATGCAGGGAGGAGTGCCAGCTCCTGGACAGATGGCAGCCCCTGTGCAGGGCCCGGGCCCTGGCCCCATGGCTCCAGGAGGTGAGTGTGTGGGTTTGGGCTGAACAGTGCCCTGGGCACGGGGGTCTTGTGGGCAGCACCCATTATCTTCTGGGGGGCTTGGCCCTTTGAGAATGCACGTGGTCCTATACGATGTGCCCTGGTTGTGGCTGCTGCCAGCAGCCGTTCAGAAAGTTGCCTGATCTCCACGGGGAACCAACACCAAGAAAATAAACCCCTGGCTGTTCCCCCAGGAGTTGGGAGAGGGAGGTATATGGGGACAAAGGAATCAGTTAGTGATGCAGGGACGGCTGGGGAGGGATCTGATCTCTGCCTGTTCCCTCTCAGGTGGTCTGCAGCCACAGGTTGGGATGCCGGGCGGAGGGCCTGTCCCCTTGGAGCGTGGACAAGGTAAAACAGGCATGGGTTAGTGCTGTGCATTACAAGAGCCTCGCTCCAGCAGGGGCCAGGCTGCTGGTGCTGAGCAGCTCCCTGCCAGCTCCCTGGATCCAGGGCAGCTCCCGCAGTGCTGGCTTGCACCCAGGTTTGTTCGCTTAGGCGCAAGGCTGTGGTAGCAGCTCTCCTGCTTCCAGATCTCCAGCCCACACACCAGTTTGGTCCCAGCTTGTCCTGCACCGTGTTGTGCAGATGTGTCCTGGAAGCTAGGAGAGCTGCTGGTCCCTGCAGAGCCCCACCGAGTGTCATCACCTGTGTTTTCTGTCTCTCTGTGAGCCTGTTTCTGTCCCTGTGCTTGAGCAGGCGGGCAGAGCTTGCTCTTCTCTGGTCCCTGTCCTACTCTTTTCCTGCCTGGGTGTTGGGAAGCAGCTTGTGTTGCCACCGCATCTGCCCACGTCTCCCAGCACCCTCCTTGCCGTGCCCGGCAGAGGGAGCTGGCCCTTCGCTTCTGCTTGCAACAGCAAGCGCTAGGCTTGGCAGGGAATTTCCTGGTGAGCGATGATGGCTTGGCTCTCCCTCCGCAGGCACGGTCTGCATGGCCCAGCCCCGGAGCCGGATTCCTTACGGTTCACATGTTGGCGTGGCCCCTCCGTCAAGTCACGTGCCAGGGTTAGCGCAACCAAGGCGTTCCCGTTCTCCCAGTAAGAAGGCACATGGCTGACACCCCGTATTGCCTTGACTTGGACTGTAGGCCTTGATTCAGGAGCGTGGCGAGCTTGTTCTGAGATCCGCTGACCTTAGGTGTCTTAGGAGGAGCTGACTCTCGTTTTCTTTGGGGTGGGCACCATCTTCCTGAGAGCAGCCTGGCAGTTCTTGGCACTTTCCCCACTAACCCAGAAGGTTTTGGACAGCAGACAGAAGGCTGGCACTGGGGAGTGCCGTGGGAAGCTGTGGGCAGAGGTGGAAGCAGAAACTGGCTGTGTGTTGTGGCGTGGCCACGCAGAATGCCTGTTCTCTCAGCAGGACACCCTCCTGCCCTCCACGTTCATGTGGAGAGGGAGGGAAGGGCCATGCCATGCTGGCTGTCACACTTGTGGTGGCAGAGGTGTTGTTAATGGAAGAGGTTCATAAAGCCAGACCTGCAGCATGCAGTGTCTTCTCCCTCAGATTTCTGGGGGACTTGAGGGAATGGAGGTGACCCTGCAGGCAGCACTGTCCCCGAGGCTGAGTGCATGTGTGCGTACACTACTTACGTGTCTGCTCTTCTCCCTCTTTTCCTGCTGCTTGTCCAGGGAACCTGCAGCTCTCACCCGTGGGACCTGCCAGGCCTGCGTCTATCGAACGCGTTCAAGGTATCCCGGCACCTGCCAGCTCCCTTGTCCCATGGAGCTTGTTGTGGAGTGTGCAGAGAGCAGCTTTCACCCCGCTGTGCTCAGGGCCAGGGACTGGCATATTACTCCATGTAGCCTGCCAGGGTTAAGAGGAAGAGGCAGGGCTTCTTCAGGGCTGGAGGAGAGAGGGCTAGTGCTGTGTAGGGAGACCCACCAGTGGAAAAGGAGAGCCTGCTTAGAGAGGGCCTTTGTCTAGGATCCAGCCCCCTTTGACACCTCACTACCAGGAGCTTTCCAGGTCTAACTTTGCTCCCAGCCCCACATCACCAGGGTGTTGATGCCCATGCCCATAAGGATTGCCGTGGGGGCACCCACGCTTGGTTTGGCCACCCTAATGCCATGAGGAGCCTGAGGTAGAGCCAGAGAGAGGAAGAGAGGGATGAAATCAGCAGCCAGGGAAGGAAAGGGCTTTGGTGCGCTCCGGCCTTGTGCAAGGGGCTGCCCCTGCCCAGCGGTCAGCACGGCTCCCCCACCTGCGCACCAGATAGCAGCGAGGCCACCCCGCACCCCAACCCCGAGGGTGCTGGGGGACAGTCTCAGCACGGTGCTGGTCATGCAGATCCTCACGAGCTCTTGTGTGTCTCCCTGGCAGTGCCCATGCCAGACCCGAGGGCCCCTATGCAGCGTGGACCTCTACCTGCTAGTGGCCCGCCGCCCCGAGGCCTTTTGGGAGATGCCCCGAATGACCCTCGCGGAGGGACCCTGCTCTCAGTCACTGGAGAAGTGGAGCCCAGGTGAGGGGAGAGGGAAGGAGAGTAGCTCTTGGCACTGTCCCCTGCCCAAGGGTGATGTTTCACTGAGGACAGGGATGGCACCAGCCTTCCGGGAGTCACCGCTGCCTGGTCGGAGGCCTGTGAGCTGCCGACCACGGGGTCCAGCCTGTTTCCCCGGGGACGGGGCATCCCCAGGGTGACAGTAGCAGCCCTGTGGTACGGGGCCGACAGCACCCGTCCCTGTGCCAGCCTCACCCTCCTCCCCTGTGGCCGGCTTCGGGGCAATCCCAGCGCTCTGCCCAGACCGTGCCAAGCCAGCGTCTGATTCACACTCTCTCGCTTTTTCTCCTCCTCCTGCTTTGCTCTCCTCGTCTCTCTGCGTCAGAGGTTACCTTGGGCCGCCCCACCAGGGAGCCCCTATGCACCATATGCCTGGTCATGACAGCCGTGGCCCCCCCCACGAGATGAGGGGGGGACCCATGGGAGAACCCCGACCGCTGATGGGAGAGCCGCGGGGGCCCTTGATGGATGCTCGAGGTGAGAGAGGGGGCATGAAATAGTGGGTGGCTTTAAGCATACAGACAAGAAGTCAGAGCAGAGCCTGTTACCCCGACATGAGGCGTAGGAAGGGGGTTTGGGCAGTGAAACAACTGACCCCAGGTCAAGGAGGGACAGTCCCATGGGGCAGTGGGCTTCCTCTGGCCCTGCACCTTCCAGGCATTTGCTAGCTGCCAGGCAAAGGAGGCAGCGGGCTCGCTCCCACGCTCCCCGTGGCACTGCTCCCTTCAGCAGCTTGCCTTGTCTTTCCTCTGCAGTCGGAAGAGATCCCCGAGGGCTGGAGCCACGAGGACTGGAGCCCCGAGGGCTGGAGCCCCGCGTGATGGAGGCACGAGCCTTGGAGGCACGAAGCCTGGAGCCACGGGTGCTGGAGCCACGGGTGCTGGAAGCCAGGGCCATGGAGGCCAGGGTTATGGAGCCCCGGGGCCTGGAGCCCCGAGGGCCTGGTCCCAACCCACGTGGCCCCATGCCTGGTGGGATACAGGGTCCTGGGCCACTTAACATGGGAGCCAGTGGCCCACAGGGGCCCCGCCAGGTATGTGTGATGTCTCTGCTCAGCTTTTTGTCTCTGATGTGGATTTGGGCTGGTTTGGGGTGTGATCGTGTCCTGCAGCATCTAGAGGGGAGGACATCCTGCAGAGCAGTGCTTCCAGAAAGCACAAGGCCTGGGTCAGCAGCTCTCTGAGGGGTTTGGGGCGCCCGTCCTGTCTCCCCACCTCTTCCAGATGCCCAGGATGGAGTGCAAGGAGTTGGAAAGAGAGGAGAGCACATAAAATTCACAAGTAGCCCATCTCTCTTCATGCCTGGGCATCCATCTGATCATCTGCTGTACGTTCCTGCACTTGTGTGAGTCCCCTCGGTCCTTACCTCTTCTTTCATGCCCGCAGGTTCCTAACATGGTAGGGGCAGGCATGCAGGGAGGAGGCATTCCTGGGGCAGGCGTCCAAGGAGCTGGTCAGCCTGGTGGCTTTAGCCCTGGACAGAGCCAGGTCACTCCCCAGGATCACGAGAAGGTGAGTGGTCAAAAGGAAAAGGGTGAGGCAGCACTTCCTACATGCTGTGTGGCGGGGACAGCCGTGTCCTGGCCCTAGTAACATGGCTGCTCCAGCTGGGCTTGTCTCCAATTCTCCCTCCTCCCCACAGGCCGCCCTCATCATGCAGGTTCTGCAGCTGACAGCAGACCAGATCGCCATGCTGCCCCCGGAGCAACGGCAGAGCATCCTTATTCTAAAGGAGCAAATCCAGAAGTCCACGGGGGCACCGTGACAGGTGATGTTCTTAACCCAGCCTTGGCCTGTGCCCGCTCCTCTTCAGAGAATTGAGAGCTGCTCAGGATGGGTGCTACCCCGGGCTCTCCTCACTCTCCTCTTCCTTCTTGCAGGTGTGGGGTGGAGATGCTGCCCTCCTGGGTAGAGGAGACGCTCCATGGCAGCTGTCTGAGCCAGTGCTGTGTTTTTGGAGAGGTTTCTCCTCCCCTACTTACATTTTCCCCTCCCATTCATCTTCATCCTATTTTTCTTTTTTTCTTCCTTGTGTGTATATTTTATGACGTTTGAAATAAAGTAGGAGGAGGGTTTGAGTAAAGCCATGGCTCCTGCTGCCTTGTTTGGTCTCTCGTGGAGGCTGAGGCGGGACTGTTGGGTTCTGGGAGCAGCCTGGTCTGGCTCCAGGCTAACCCAAACCTCTTCCTTTCTTCCCATCTCCCCCGTGCCTGGGCAAGAGCTACTCCTGGGATTTCTTCTGTACTGTTTGCAGCTGTTCCCAGGGGTGCTGGGGGGGGCACAGCTCAGCTTTCTACCACC
This sequence comes from Zapornia atra, assembly GCA_013400835.1. NCBI lineage: Eukaryota > Metazoa > Chordata > Aves > Gruiformes > Rallidae > Zapornia > Zapornia atra. Next base: position 733,390 of record VZTU01022381.1, on the reverse strand, counting down.
CCCCCGACCGGGCGCAAAGGTCTCCGTATCCAGTTGCCATATCACTTACTGTGCCAGCCCGCTCGGGGAGGCTGGGTTTTTCCTCTTCTCTGTGTGTGCTTGAGCAGAATTTGTTGCCTTTGAAGTTGGCCCGTGTGCACCTGGCTGATGGAGCAGGGGGGTCTTACCCTACACCCTAGAGCTTTGCTGCGAGCCAGTGTTTGGGGTGCAGCCCTGCAAGGGCGCAGGGTGGGATCCCTTTGTGCCTGCACAGACCAAGACACCTCAATGGCTTTTCTTGCAAAGGAAAGTGAGTTTAATTGACTCGTTTTTTATATACAAAGGACTGTTTAAACCCAGAGGAGCACATTTGGCACCCCCGTGCCTGCTCTGCATGCTTGTGTCCCGTCCCTGTCCCCATCCTCACCCAGGGTTCTGCCCAGCCCGCTGGGCGCTCCCACTGCTTCAGCATCACAGCACGTGGCTCTGGTTTCTCCATGTGGAAGCCATGCAGAGCTGCAGCCCCATGTTCCCTCCATGAGGACCTTTTGTAGACCAGGTCAAGAAGCAGTCTTTGAACCTGTGGTGTCTTGGGGACACCTTGCCATGTCTTGCCTGGCTTTGGAGCAGCAGATGCTTATCCCTGGCCATGCTCTGGCAGCAGGGGTGAGGCGAAACTGGCAGGGTCCCCTGTACACTGGGGTCCCACCCTGGTTTCTGCCTAGAAGTTCTCCTTGTTGAAGTAGAATTTGACCTTCCTGGGGTCCAGGCTGGAGTGTTGGTGACAAGACTTCTGCAGGCTCTTTGCCAAGGTGCTCGGCCCACAGAGGAACACGCCGACCACTGACCTGCACACACAGCACGGGGCCCATCAGCACCGTGTGGGCAGCTCAGGGAGCTTTTTGGGGGTCCCCACAACCTGCAGGGGATGAGGACATCTCTCCCAAAGCCAGCGCTGTCCAGCTAGGTGTCAGGGAAGACAGGATGTCTCCTGGCTTTGTCACCCCCTTGAGTCCCCTGCCCAGTTCTCACCTGGGGTGGGCTGCAGCCACTGCTGCAAACTCGCTGTTCCACATGGGCCGCCCAAAGATCGTTTTGTGCCTGAGGCCTGTCACAGTGTCCGTAGTGGTGTCGAAGTGGAGTGCCACATTGTTGACCTGTGCAGAGCCATCCCATGAGGATCCCAGACACCACCCGTGAGCCCACCTTCCTTCAGTCTCTTACTGCCATCTCTTGCTGATGCCCACCAAGCACCATGCCAGGACATTCTGACCTCAGGCCCTTGACATGCTGGCCCTGCCCCTCCTGTCTGCATTGACCACACTGTGTCCCCCCTTGCAGCCATGCCCGTCTGAAGCCAACTCACGATGCTTGTGTCCCAGCCAGTGAGGAAGAGCCGGTAGGTGAGAAAGTCGGCCTTGCCTGACTCAGCCATCTTCTGCTCCAGTGAGGCAAGCAGGTCATTGAACCAGGCGAAGGCTCCCGTGTCCCGGCAGAGCCAGTAGAAGTAGATCTGGGATATAGGGGAAGAGGGGTCGCTCAGGGTGGAGCAGGGCAGGAGTGGAAGGATTCATTGTCGAGGAACGGGAAGCCCAGCATGGAGAATCCCATGGCTGTGCCGTAGGATAACAGATACCTTCTTGGTCTTGAGGGTGCTGTCGGCCTGCTGGAACTTGTACCAGATGGACTTCAGGATGGAGGCGAAGGGGGTGACGCCAATGCCTGCTCCCACCAGCATGGCCACCTCATACTGGAACACATCTTCGCTGGCTGTGCCAAAGGGGCCATCCACCTCAATCCTGATTGAGGAAGGGCCTGGGTAAGAGCTACAGTCTCCCCAAATCCCCACGATGGACTGTTTGGGTGCTCCCCAGCCTACCTTGGCATCTCATTCTTCTGCTGCTGGAAGGTGTCAATGAGACGCTCCGTCCAATCCCCAGCTGCCCGGATGTGAATGGAGAAGAAGTCCTCCTCTGGTGCTGAGGTGAGGGTGAAGGGGTGCCACTCCAGCATGGAGATGGTGGGGCAGTTGACAAAGATGTACTGCCCCACCTCCATGCGGAAGCCCTTCTTCTGCATCTGCAGCTCCAGCACACGGGCAGGGTGCATGACCACCTGTGGTGCAGGGATGGGGCTCAGCACCCAGCCTGGCCCTGTTTCCCAAGCAAGTGGCTTTAGCAGCAGCCCCTGCCCACCTCCCCATGGCCACCCCAGCAAGGAGCTGCAGCATTAATGACTGGAAGAGAAGCAGTCATCGGTAAGCATGGGCTCCTCCAGTACCCACCTTGGTGACGACCACCTTCTGCTGTGCACGCCAGACCCGGAGGATTCGCTCGAAGACATAGAGGAGAACAGGAGCCAGAACCCACTTCCAGGACTGTGGGGGATGAAGGAGAGCAGAGTTGGGGAGGGCCAGGGTTGGAGCATCCCAAAGGCAGGGGAAGGGCCTTCACCCCGCTCCATGGCCATCCCACTGCTGCCCCACCTCAGCAGGGATGCTCCCGAACTCGGGGTCTTGGCAGCAGTGGTGGCTGCAGTCCTCGTCCTTGTGTGTGAGGTAGTGGGCACAGCGATAGGGGTGCACCTCCTCCATGCTCTCCTCTGTCTGACCACGCACCAGCCCGCTGCAGGGAAGAGCAGGCTGAGCCCAGGGGCTGAGTCAGGCTGCATGAGGCTGGCCTTGCTAGCCAGTCCTGGGAATGGGGCAGGGGTGGGGCGAGCATCCACAGCCCCACTGGACCCTCTCTGGGCCTACACTGTTACCCCAAGGCAGGCAGGGCTGCCTCATGGGGGGGTTTGCTGCCCCTTGCCATCCTGTTTGGGGACCGATGCGGAGCCTTACGCGATGCCATGGATAACCAGGCCGGCGAAGTAGATGAGGAAGAGGTGGTGGGTGTACCAGAAGACCTCAAAGTAGTTCCTGCGGATGAACTCGGTGGAAGATGTGACCATGAGGATGAGCGCCAGTGTGATGATGACCCCCGTCAGCCCGGGAATGGTGGTGAAGGCCACGTACTCAACGGTCTGCAGGAGTGGCAGGGTGGGTTAGCGGGGCAGGGGACAGGCAATGATGGAGGGGCCAGATGCCAGGGCTGGTGCTCACCGTCTGGTTGGAGTGGATGGGGTTCAGCCACTTGTTGCTGCCTTGCAGGTGCAACTTGGACAGGACAGCAGGAAGACTGCCGTCAGTGGCTTGTTGGCTGTGGTTGTAGCGCTCCAGGTTGAAGAGGTGGGCGATGGTGTGCACGGCTGGGCAAGGGACAGGCAGTCACCCCCCTGTTCACCTTCCTGTCTGCCCCCCATCATGCCCCGACCCAGCACGGGCCGTACCTGTGAGCAGGGCCAACGTGTAGGCCACCAGCTTGTGGAAGGTGAGGTTGTGGTCCAACTGCTTCCGCAGCGTCCGCCTGCAGCACTGCGGGGAGAGGGGGCAGCGTCAGGGCAGGGATGGGGATGGGGATGGGGATGGGGATGGCCACGCTGGCCGTGCCACTGCAGGGCACTCACCGAGCAAGTCCCACGGAGAAAGGAGAGGAGGTTGCGGCAGACGGGCAGCAGGATCAGCATGCTGTTGAAGTTGAGGCACTTGGCCGATGCTCGTGCCCACGCCAAGGCAGACTGGGGAGAAGGGAGGGGGTATGTCTGCCTGCAGCCGTGCTTCCCCCCAAGGCTCTGCCCAGCCCAGTGCTGTGCTGGGACTGGGACAGGATGGTGCCAAGCAAGACAGAGCTGGGAAGGAGCAATGTGGAGCTGGGGACTAAGAAAGGAGGATGCTGGGCCAGGTTGGGACCTGGGAGGGTGTGATACTGAGTCAGAAGAGGGGGACGGGGAAGGGTGATGCTAGGTAGGGACCGAGATGGGGACTGCCATGGAGAAATACCAGGCTGAGGGCTTGGACAGAGCGCTGGCAGGCTGGAAGAGGGCAGGACAAGGAAGGGGAATGGGATGCCGCAGCCTCCACCCCACTGCAGGAGGGCTTCGGCAGGGGGCAGGTGTGCCCAGGCAGTAAGGGTGCCTCAGGGGAGCACCTTACCCCAAGGATGGCCCTGGTGTAGAAGTATCGTTCGTCCCGGTCGAAGAACAGAAAATAGTATGTGAAGAGGAAGATGTTGATGCCCAGCCAGGCTGCCTGCAGGAGAAAGCCACAGCCTTGTGAAGGAACCCAGCCTGGGAACCCCCTCACCCCACAGCACTTGGGTGTGGGTTCAGCTGGAGGGGCATCAGCCCAGCACATCCCCTCCTGCTTCCTTATGAGCTGTGGTGGCACGCACAGGGCCGGGATGTGGGGCCAAAGGTGGAGAGAGGTGTGGGAGGCTTGCAAAATCACTGTCTTGTCATCCGTGTCCCTGTGCATCACCCACGCACGTATGAGGAAGGAGGAAAGGCACTGCCTGCGCAGCGGGGGTCTGGGCCAAGCCAGCAGTGGGGGAAACTGCAGCAGGAGGAAACTTCGCAGGGAGCTGGCTCACTCTGCCCCATCACTCTGCACCACCACCCTGCCTAACCCTGCTGCACCCCACTCCGGCCCCTCTCACAGCCATGAGGGGTTATTTTCCTTGCCAGAGCTCCCCAAAACCCTCTGCCTGGGGTGCATTTGTTTTGCCAGAAGTAATTTTTTTATAAAAGAAAATACCTCAACTTCCTGCAACCCCCCATTTTCCCTGTACATCCACAGCTCCTCACACAGCTCATCCTGCAGTGCCAAGCCACTGGTGCAGTGCCAGCCCAGTGAGCCCCGTTACACCAGTGATGCCAGATCATCCCTACAGTCCCATCTTGCTGCCCCAGTGTGGGCTCTTGTGGGATCCTCCTGCTCCCACGCGGGGAGGAGGGACACATAGGAGGCTCCTGGGCATTTTTAAGTTTCACGGCAGGATCCCACCCTTCCCTTTGTGTTTTCCTTAAGCCTCTGAAGCACCATCCCTGCACCGGCTGCCGGGGGCTCTGCACGTAGCTGAGCGAGCGGACACTTGTCCCTCTCTGCAGCCCAACCCCAGGACATCCCATCAGCCCCCATAAGCCCCCCCTAAGGCCATGCCCATACTGTGCCCCCCCATAACCCCCTGCATTGTCCCAGCCCCTCCCAGCAAATGAGCCCCCCCAGCCCCACACACTCACGAGGACGGCGGCTGAGAACCAGTGGTTGACCAGCCAGTTGCCCATGGTGCGATGTCCCTGTGGCCTCCTGCCTGTGGCTGCTCCTGCCTGCCGCTGCCTGCCTGCCGTTTTATGGAGGTGCAGCAGCCCCGCCGCAGGAATGATGCTGCAGGGACTTTCCCCCGAGAAGCCTTTGAGGAAATGCCAGGAGGTTTCAAAGGCCACCTTCCAGGAAGGCTGGGCTGACCCCATCAGCCACCCAGAAACCAGCCCCCTGTCACTGTCTGGGCATGGCTCCCCATAGCAGGGTCCCCCCCAGCACCATGGCTGGGTGCTGCAGGGTGTCAGGCTGTTCATCTTCGTTTGGTTTTTGCAATATTTGGGGACAAAAATGAGCCAAAAAGAGCTTTTTTCTTTGGGTTTGTTTTGTTTTGTTTTGTTTTTAAGGTAGAAACTTCCTGGTGGGAGGAGGTGGCCGAGGGTCTGTCGTTTCTGGCTCAGCAGATGTGACCCTGGCCCTCCCTCTCACCAGCTCCTGCCTGAGGAGAGGCATGTTGGGGCACAGCACTGCGCACGTGCCAGGATTGGGCCTGGGGACCCACCCCCAGGCAGGGGAATTCAGACCTCCCCAGAGGTGCTGAGCACCCCCAGCCTGGCACCCAGCACCCTCCAAACCGAGCTGACCACACAAATGTTTTCTAGTGGAGGCAGTGCTCCCAGTTGGGGGACCCTCACGTCCCAGCAACACGACCATCACAGTGCTGGCCATCCTTCCCCTCCTGCCTGCCCTCTGCTGCAGGTTCCTCAGCCCTACGGTTTCTTGCACCGTTCCTGCAGGGAACAGCAGGAGGTGCAGGGGCCTCCTGCCTGGAGGAACAGGTTGGGCAGGATTGCTCCTTGCTGGCTTGGCTTGCAGGGCTGCTCCTGGCCCGCAGCCAGGACCGTGCTGGCAAAGGCACAGGATGAGCCAGACCCCTGCTCCGCCATGCTCCTGCATCTTACTGTCTCTACTGCAGGGCTCCCCCCATTCCCGGTTCCCACTGCTGCAGCTGGTGAGTGTGAGGGCTACCCAGGCAGCAGGTGTGCACACCCACTCCAGCCCAGCCGCTGTGGGATGGTCCCCACCCTCTGCATGAGTCACCAGCTGCCCGCCAGCACCCAGACATGCAGCCTCAGCAAAGTTTCTTTACTTTTTAAAACAGTCCTATCGGTAACCATGGCCCTGAAGTCACCATGTGTACTGTAGTGGGTGTCGGGCACCCCAGGGGCTGTGCACCCGAGGGCAACCGGCTTGCAGCGGCCAGTGGTTTGGGCATCCCATAAAGTCCTTCATGTCCACGTGTGTGCGGTCCTGGGCAGGGATGCTCCTGTCCCTCTACCAGTGCGGGGATGCACTGGGACCTGTTGTCACTGCAGGGCCAGACAGCGCCTGCCATTGGCACAGCTTGTGCCATGAGCCTGTCGGGCTGACATACGCCCATCCCCATGTCTGTAGTTAGCTGGAGAAGCCGGGTGCTGGCTGTGCCTCACACAATGCTGTGTCTCACACCAGGCTCGTAGGGCACCTGGAGATGCAGAGGGGTCCCCGGGGGTTGTCGGCGGCAGCAGACGCAGTGCAGAAAGTCAGCAACATTGTGCCGGAAGAGCTGTCTGCAAGGATGCAGGTACTGGAAGAACAGGAGCATGAAGTAGATGCCCAGGCAGTAGCCAATGAGCAGCTGCGCCACCAGCAGCGGGGTACAGATGTTCTCATAGACATCTGTCTTGAAGAAGTACCAGAGGATGACAAGGGCCGTGTTCTCTGCCAGCCGGGCCGTGTAGTACACGGCCAGGCGGCCCCAGTTCTGTGACTTGTCGATGAGGTCCCGGTCGGCCAGGTTGAGCTGCACGGCTGACCAGCAGAACATGTTGATGCTGGCGTAGAGCAGGGTGAAGGCACAGAGCACCACCACCGTGCCCACCCGGCTGAAGTTCTTCTCGATGTTGTCGGGCAGGCGGGTGCCGCTCCGCCAGAACTGCACCCAGGGCAAGAAGAAGACCACTAGTAGGTTGGCCAGGGCAATGGGGATGATCCAGTGCTTGAAGACGGTGCTGAAGAGCACGAGGACGGCCACGCGGGTGGAGATCTCCAGGCTGCGCCACAGCACAATGCAGAGGAAGGCCAGGGGCCGCAGCTGGACCTTGTAGTCATCATACTTGACCTGGATGGCCAGGGTGTTGCAGACCAGCGCTCCGTAGGTGACCGACACCAGGCAGATGCCCATGAGGACAGCTGCAGAGAGAGAGGGCAGGGGTGTCAGTAGTGCCAGGGGCCGGGCTGTGTGCCCAGCCTCTCTGCTACCCTGGGTGCAAAGCACGGGGTGCCAACTCTGTGTGCAACGTGCAGGGTGCCAAGCACCAGGGCTTGCAGCAGGAAGCTCAGCAGGAGCACTGCTGGGTGGTGGTGACAGACCCCGTGATGGGGTGGCTTGGGGGGATCACTGCAGGCAGCAGTCTGACAAAACAGAAGCTTTTGCCTAAGTGGAGCTGTTCCTGTGCTCGAACCAGGCACCAACACCCCTGCCCCATGCAGGCAACACTGCTCAAGGGTGAGCGGGGCATGGTCTGTGCTGCCAGGGTCCCTCTGCCCTCGCCCAGGCCAAGAGCCACATCACCATAGCCCACCATCACCCCAGAAGTATCTCAAGAGCCATCCTTGTTCAGCAGCTGCAAAGCCAAGGTCATTTGCAGGGAACACTGGTGGCGGCTCACATTCAATGCAGCCAGGAAAACCATGCTGGAGAAGAAGAGAAGCATGCAGCTGGTCCCAGCAGGGGCTGTGAGCTGAGCTGAGGGCACCAGAGCTGCGAGGAAATCACCCAAAACATAGGATTTGCTTCCCACATCTGCTGCTGGAGGGACACTGGGCTCTTCCTCCTGCCTCTGCTTGTTCCTACTCCACAGACCACCCTTGCAGAGGGCCATGGCCAAGGAGGGTGGTTTTATGGGGCATCTCTTTTCCCTTTCCATGTGCCTCCTGTGGGCACAGAGCACAAGGCTCGGGCTCCCAGCACAGCCAGGAGAGGGTGGTTGAGGGCAGCTTCTCCACTCCATGCTGCTATGGGAAAGGTGGAGGAGCACTTCCGCACCGCTGGCTCAGTAGCATGCTGAAGCGAGAGCTAGTATCTTCCTCTGGCAAATCCAGCCCTGGAGCAACTGAAGACCTTGGGAGCAAGCAAAGGAGCCTAGAAGTGGGAGCACTGGGCTGGGACCTCCAGCTGCTAGGTAAGGTGCAGAGATAGATCCAAGGAAGGGAGCATGGGGAAGACAGAGCCCATAGCTAGCCTGGAATACCCAGTAACTAAAGCATCCTGGAGCAGCCCCGGGCAGGGGTACAGCATCTGTATGGGACGGGGCAGTGGATGGATGGCAGAGCTCCATAGGGCAGATGTCTGCAAGCACTGGGGTGGGAGCAGAGCCTTCGGTCACAGACAGCTCTTCCCACTCTCTCCAGCTGCACTCCATGCTGGGAAGCAGCATGCTGGGTGTGGGTGCAGCAAACCAGGGGATGGACCAGTGCAGCTTACCTCGTGCAGCGGGGACGTACTTCTCCAGGACGCTGATGTAGAGCTGGAGCGTGAGCTGCGGGGTGGAGCCCAGGAAGGCCTGGATGACCGCCATGCGCTTGAAGGCGTTGCGGTGCGTGGCCAGCCGGCGCACCGAGTGGCCCACCTCCTGCTCCATCTCCACCTCGTAGCCTTTCCGCAGCCGTCGCTTGCGGGTTATGGTGACATAGGGCTCCTCCTCCTTCCCCGACCAGCAGTACACAACCAGGGCCTCCATGCACCTGTGGAGACATGGCAGCCGTCACCCCACCGGCTCCCAGACCCTACTCGGCACCTCCAGCCCCCCCTCACCCAGTGCTGGCCAGACCCTCCCTCTCCAACCGATTTGGACGACTCTTCGGCAGCGCTGCAGGCAGTCCCTGGCCCTGGGATGTCAGGATGAGGGCAGGGTCACACCAGCACCATGGAGATGTCCAGTGACTGTTTTTCCTTTCCAGTATTTGAGGTGAAGCGTGTGGGGCAGGGGTGCAACAACTGCTGCAAGAGATGCAGCACCCAGGGCACAGAAATGGTAGCTCCGATGGGAGATAGAGCTACAGGAAGGGGTTAATGGCTGTTGGGTCCCTTTCCCCATGTCTCTTCCTCTGAGTAAAGAGTAACTTTCTGATATTTTCTTTGATCTCTCCTCTCGAGCAGGAGGCTTTTTGGCTTCCTTCTTGGTGGGGACAGCAGGAAGGGGAGCGCAGGGTGAAGCCGAGCGTGGTACAGGCAGATAAGACAGCACTTCCGCAGCCCCTTCCCTGCAGGGCACCCTCACATACAGGCAGGTTTCTCTCACACCACTCCCCGCTGCGAGGCCAGTGGGCAGCAGGAGCCCCCAGCCCCTCTGTACACAGCTACAAGGTGGGTGTGCATGGACCAGAGGAGACCAGCAGCAGAGGACCCATCTGACGGGCTTGGCTCCTGCCCCAGGGACAAACTGGCTCTGTGACCAACAGGACGTAATTATTTATGAGTGTTCATTAGGATGGCAGAAGTTGCTCTGCTTCAGACCCAAATGGAATGAGGTTTGCAGATAAACCCCCTTGCCGGATCAAGCCAGCACTCACAGCTCACTGCAAACTCTAACGGGAAACCTTTATCCAAAAGGCATCAAGGGCAGTCCCGGCTGGCTCCTGGTGCCGTGCCAGGCCTCTTCAGCAGGCTGGGCTTCATCTCCAGCCCAAGAAGCCGACTGAAGCAGCCCCCACGGAGTGGCTCTGGCTGGCTCTTGTAAGCGGCCAAGCACCACTGGAACCATCTCAGATGGTTGTGGTTGGCGCAGTGAGAGCTGTGACAGCACTGTGAGCCGGCACTGGGTGACCCGCAGCCCTTGTGACAGCTAGCAGTGCCGAGGTGGGGCTCCCAGACTGCCTCTGAAGATGAACCACAGTGATGAGAACACCCTGGTGTGCTGCTTGTTTCCCGTGATGGAGGAAGCATAGTGTAGGCCATGGTGCGTCTGCAGTTCTACAGCCCTGAAGCATGGCTGTCAGTGTGCCCTCAAGAAAGGAGCCCCACGGGGATGGTGGCTCTGCCATGCTGCTGGCTGCACCCCCTGTGCACTCTGGCATGGCTGGGGTGATGGCAGCCTGGGGAAGGCACTGCAGCATTCCCAAGGAGTGAGAGATCAGCACCTCTGGGGCTTGTGCAACATCCACCCCCTCACCCTCCTCTTCCCAGCAGTGTTCGGTGGCCCCCCATCTCCCATACCAGCCCTGTTCCCACATCCAGCTCCTCTCCTCTATGTCACCCTAACTGTCCCAGGCTTCGACACCTTTCCTGTTGGGGGCAGAACCCCCAGATCCATCCTCAAGTGTCCCAGCCTGGCCTCACCTCTGGGCTCCCCGCCTGAGTGAGAGGCAAAACCCGAAGGCTGAGGGGAACGCTCTCTGCAGAGAGCCTCGCGGGAAGAACCTCCCCAGCAGCCGCGACGCAACAGGCTGGGAGAGCAGAGTCCTGCCCAGCGCAGGGCTCCGGCAGACAGGGCAGCGGGCTGAGCCCCCCGGCAGGACCGCCTACCGCTGGGGAGGGATGGCCGAGCAGAAGACCCCCCCCACCTCCACTCCCGGGCCGGGCCGGGCGGAGCGGTGCCCCTGGGGGATGAAGGGGACACGGAGCCGCCCGAAGCAGCCGCACGAACCGATTTCTTCTGACAGCCGGTGCCAGCCCCGCCCCGCCCGGCCCCCGCGCCCCGCTCTCACCCGGTGCCCGCGGGGACCTGGCGGCGGTGTCCCCCGTCCCGTCCGTCTGACCGTCCGTCCCCCCCTGCTGCCCTCACCTGATGACGGGCCCGAGCTGGAGCAGGTGCATGAGCAGGACGAGGGGGCGGTCGCGGCTGAGGTCGCGGTGCACGAAGATGAGGGTGAGCTGCACCAGAACGGAGGGGCAGAGCACGAAGAAGATGGTGAGCGCCAGCCAGAAGCGGTCGTCGGAGTGGCCGTAGGAGAGGCAGAGGACGGCGGCCGCCGCCCCCTCCCCGCAGAAAAGTGCCGTCGAGATGATGATGCCGAGCGGCAGCTTCGCCCGCGACGGGGCGGCGGTGGGCGGGCAGCCCCCGCTCGGGCCGTCCATCCCGGCCCCGGCCCGGCCCGGCCTCTCAACCCCGCC
>VZTU01022381.1:711778-721952 GCA_013400835.1 Zapornia atra | reverse complement strand
GAGCTCCCTCCCCCAAGACACCCCCCACGCGCACCCCTGCCCCAACACACCCATCTTTGCCTAGGATCTTCAACCCCAGGACTCTCATCTCTGCCAGGCCACTCCAAATGTGGTCAGGACCCCCACCTGCCAGCCCAGGAACCACCCACCCCAAGGCCCTCCAATTCCCCAGTCACAGCCCTGCCAGCCCCCACACTACACCCTGTGTGTTCTTGAGCCTCTGGGGTCCTCCCCAGGCCCCCCCGCCAAATCCTGACCCAACTACAAGCACCTCAAGGTGCAGCAGCACTGCGAGTGCCCCTTGCAGGGGAGAAGTGATAGTCCTCCTCAGGGTCAGTCAGGGTGGGTGCCCGCCCTGCCCACAGTCTGGCCTGTGGCAGACCAGCGGTCTGCCAGAACGCTGCCTACCCCTGCTACCACCCCAGCTCTGGTGACTGACCTCGAGTTCCAGCCCCAGGGAAGGGTACGTGAGCCTGGGCCAGGGCACCCACCAGCCCATGGTCCTGTGCTTTGTGGGGCAGCGTGTGGGAGGAAGAGTGTTGCCAAGGCAAGGAGCACTATCTCACAAGCCCAGATGTGGCAGGGACACATTCATATCTGGCGGGCATCTGGTGTGTCTGTGCAGGGCTGACCTCCAAACTTGGGTAGGATTTTAATGGGAGAGATGTGGCTCCTTACCCCTGGAAGCTCTTGCCTCCACGTAGGAGGTAGCAGGCCTTGGCCTACAGCAACAGGGTTCTTTCCCCACCTTTGAAGTGATGGGACGTATGGAGCACAGGACGTTCCGTACCAACATGCGGAAGAACTTTTTCACAGTGAGGGTGACAGAGCATTGGAATAGGCTGCCCAGGGAGGTGGTGGAGTCTCCTTCTCTGGAGATACTCAAGACTCATCTGGATGCCTATCTGTGTAATATGGGATAGGGAGCCTGCTTTGGCAGGGGGGTTAGACCCGGTGATCTCTCGAGGCCCCTTCCAACCCCTACGATTCTGTGATTCTGTGACCCACCAATGGAGCCAAACCTCCCACCATTAGGCCCACCACCCAGCCCCATGTCCCTTCTTGTCTGTCCCACTTGTGGTCCAGGTCCAGGTCGGCAGCTGGGCTCCACATCTCAGTCACTAGCACAGAGATGGGAACACCAGGCTAGCTGTGCTGCTCCCCTCATCGATAGCCATGGGGCTCTCTGTTCTGCCCGGCACGCGCGGTGACCCCCAACACCCGTCACGGCTATACATGCGAGCTGTCTGAGTGTGTGCTGCCTGCCAGGTTACTCAGCTCATCCTGGGCACACACCAGCTGGCTGGGAGCGGTGGGACAAGGCAGAGAGCATTTGAGGTCAGCCAATTTTCCCTCATTTAGCCAGACCGGGAAGTCTTAGGTAACTTTTAAAAGGCACTCAGTGTTCATCCCTTGGCAGCCAGGCCAGCTCACAAGGAGGTACAAGCTAACAGCAAGGACAACATATTCACCGCTTTTCTGGCCCCACACAAGCCAAATGCACAACACCCCCACCCCCCACAACCCCATTTCCCCCCATTTTACCCAGTTGGAAGCATTACCAGGGCTATAGGGTTTATCAGCCGCAGAGCTGGGAATAAAACCGCCTAGGACCTTGGAGGCCACATCTCCCCTGTCAGCAGCTCCTACACAGAAGCAATCCTGGTCTGCAGCTGCTCAGCGTTTTTCCTTCCAACACTGAACAGCCGCTCTGGGAAACCACAAACACCATGAGCTCATCGGGACTGGCCTGACCAGTGAGGATGGGAGATCTACGTGTGACCACTCCGCTCTGGTATGATGGTTACATACTTTCAAGCTGGTTTTGGAAAACAGCCTCTCCAAAATAAAAAGAACTCCATCAGGGCAGAGGGCAAAGGGAATGGCATCCAAGAAAAGAAGCCTGCCCAGCAGCTAGGTGCCTCCTGCACATACCCAGGATGGGAGCTGTGCACGGGCAACAGTCGCGCCGGCCCCAGCACGCAACCTGGCTGAACGCTCAGCCAGGGATATTGCATCTTGTGGCACTGCCAACTGCGCCTACACCTCTGTATTAGCAGTAAGAGCAACGTGCAATTTATACCATTTATGCAACTTCCACTTATCCAAATTAAAAGCATCCCCAGGGAGTCTGGCAGGTCACCAAGCCCTCGGCTGAGCAATGCCTGGGCTCCGACTCATCGTATTTTTAATTTCATCTTCCTCTGCTTCATGATGACATACTTAAGAGCAATTGTTTAAGCAGTCAAGAATTCCAATCCTGCGTCCAGAAGCCCCAGCATCCATCAGGTGAATGGAGGGATGAAGCCTCACAGTGCTTCTCACACCAGTTATTATCCCATTTTCTGACCCAAGCACACAGAGGCAGCGGGTTGTTTTCTGTTGCGCACTGTGAGTCACCCCTAGCCCTACCTATCCACAGCTCAGTGCTGTAAACAGCAGGCCATAAAAGCCATCTGTGTCACAGATAGCATCAGTGAGTGATCCCAATGCCTCTGCCACTCCCTGCGCCTGCCAGCTCAATACCCGCACCTCTGCCCACAAACCCCTTACAGCTTGGGCTGCACAGACACCCCGTGGCACCAAGTCACGGAGCTGATAGCTGACCCAGATCTGTGGCAAACTGGGAGGGACTGCCTGAGCACTGGGGACATCCCAACTGTGTGCAGTGGTTGGATCCTGGCCCAGCAGAGAGGGGAGCTGCTATCTGGCCTTGGCTCTGAGCCATCCCAGGGGGCAGAACAGCCCCATGGCTGTGGAGCCACAGTCCAGAGGGGTGAAACAACCTCTAGCACAAAGCAAAACTGCCATGGAGGTGCCCGGCAGGGTAAAACGCCAGGTGCCAAACAGAAGGGGACTGCCCTGTGCCTTGATGAGAGTAGCAGCATTCAGGCCTTTTCCTCCACCTCAGGGTGCCCAAGGCACCAGCCTGGGTCCTGCCACCATGTGTGGATGTCAGATCTGTTCCCACAAGTGCCTGCCCTTCCCTGGAGTGCCTCAGCCTCATTGTTTTCTTTCATCCCAGCCTTCATTATTTCCTTAATCCCAGCCTTTATTATTTCCTTAATCCAGGGTTCATGCAAACCCCTCTGAACACCGGCCGTGGCGGCAGTGGCTGCTCGCTGCGTGAAACATGGGATTTGCTGTGCAGCTTTTCCAGCCCCTGGCATGCCTGCAGATGAGTGTGAGAGAGCCCGGGCAGTACGTGGGGTGGAGGAGGCTCCCCACCCCCAAACCCCCCCCCACCGTGTCTCTGTCTGAAAATAGCCATGTCTGCTCTGCACATGCCCAGCGGCTGGCTACTGTAAAAGGAGAAGAGAAAAGCTGTTGGGACGTGGCACCCAGCTCCTTGCTGGAGCCTTTAAAGAGCCCACCCGGGTGGGGGGTCCCGTGGGTTCCCCCTCTCCCCGAGCAGTGCCGCTGCATTAGGAGCTGGAGCAGACACAGCTGCTAGCACTCTGCCTGGGACCTGCTAAGCACACGCTGCCCAAATATAGCCAGGCAACAGGGATGGGGGCAGCTGCTGGGGGTGCGGGGCGGTCATGCCTCCAGTGCAGGATATCCCCTTTCCCCCCAGGGCATGCATCCTTGCTGAGGGGTGCCACACGGAGGGGACATGCTGACTGATTGATGCCGGTGTGCTGGATTCGATGGAGATCGCAATGTGTTTCCCAGCCTGACGTGTGGGACCCACAGCTGGAGAGCAGCGAGGGGGGAGGATGGGGAGCAGAAACCTGCAAGCAGGGAACTTTCTACTATGTTTGGTAATGGCTTTGCAAGTCTCTGGTTTTCACAGCCTAAGCTGTTTGGATTTTGCATTGCTCTCTCCATAACTCAGCCGGGTTTCATCCCATCCTGGCAGCCTGTGGAATAGTTTCTGATCAGGGAAATAATTTTTTCCTGTTTGCTTTGTCCTGTCCCTGCTTTTGCCACTCCATTTCCTCACCCAGCTTCTCTCCCTTATCCTGCTCGGATCAAAACCCTGAGGACCTCATCTTTCTGAAAGCTCGATGCTGCCAGAGCTGGGGTGCCAGCCTTGCAGAGCAGGCATGGGTATGGCTGTGCTCCTCTGGCATGGGCTACGCAGCTACCTCACGGTTTAAACTCTTTAACAAGTAAACAGAGTTAACTTTTTCAGGTCTTTGCAATAATTACACGTTTTGGAGTCATGTCTCTTTGGCTACAGTCCCAGCTCAGGTAGTGGGTAATGCTGTAACACTAAACCAGGTGGAAAGGGTTAAAATTACTTTCAATTAACTGATTCCCCTGGTCCGACCTGCTGTAAGAGTATACAGCCCTGGCAGCAGGCTAACCCAGCACTCAGCCAGGCTGTGACCTCAGTGGTGGCCAGGCATCCAAACCAGCAGGTGGGATGGTTTACACTCCCTTTTCCCCTATACTTTGCTGCAGAAAAGCAGTGGGAGCACTGTAATGCTCTCGCAAAACCAATGTAGGAGCCCAGGGAAGGCTTGTAGCCATCAGAGGGGCATTGCTGAGCTCTGTGCACAGCGCAGGAGAAAGCTGGGAGCTTCCCCATGGAGCAAGGAGCTGAGCAAACCCTGGCAGAGAAGCTTGCACTGAAATACAAGCCTCTCCTGGGAACTGATGTGTGCTCTGACCGGGTGATTCCCAGCCAGAAACTGGGTGAAAAGCAACCAGCTCCTGATAGTGGTGGTGGGGAAGTAAAGAGTGCTCCGGGAAAACAATCTCCGTTGCCCAAAATAGCTTGCAAAATGGTTGCTGGCATGGTGGGAGGGAGCGCGGCTGGGTTTGCATTGTGGCCTCTGTGCTGGCACACAGTGCAAACTGGCCGCGCTCCTCACTTGCCAGCAAACATCCCCCGTGCCCCAGTTTGTCACCAAGAGGTGTCCATGGCACAGGCTGTAATTATCTTGCGTTGCCAGCCTGACTGCCAGGCGTTCGCCTGTAATTAGCTCATGGGATTTAGGAGCTCGTATGATCCAGGGTTATCGTTAGCCACCAGAGCTGTGCTGGGATTTAAAGGGACGATGTGGCTGTCTGTCTATCTGCTGCCTCAGCCTGCTGCTGCCGTCATCCAATGCGTTAAATAGAAAGATGAGTCCCCCCATCAAAGCCCCTGCATGTCCTCGCCCTGCTGCAGATGCTTTTTTGAGCAGAGGCAGTGCAGTCCCAAGCGAAGCAGGGCAGCTTGCTCGGAAATATTTCTGCCAGGACTTTTTGATCCTTGCCGTCACCCCGGTTCTGGTGCCAACCCAGCTCAAATCTCTCAGTAAATGCTATAGGCAGGACCTATAGCTCTGCGCTGCCCACTGCTTTCCCTCAACAGCTGTCATTCCCCATGTGTAAGCTCCCCCAGCCCTGCCGCTGCTGCCCCCCAACTCTGCTTCTCAGCCCTGGGGTCTCAGGCAGGGGGTCCCAGTGTGCCCGATTCTGGCTCAGACACATACTCACAGGGTCTAGGGAAGCCAGGGCAGGGCAGCCTGCCAGCCCATGTCCATCTGCGCTTCTCCGCGGTCGCTGTGGTTTCGCCTCCTTTCCTCACCTGCAACTCTCCAGCAGGCAGAAATAGCCACAAAACACGTGTAGCACTCTGGGAAGCGATGCCAGGGGCCAAGCAGCCCCAGGACCTGGGCACTGCCCTCCCTTGGGGGGTCCCACTGCCTCTGGCAGTGCTAGGGGGTCCAGGCCGGCACGGTGCTGGGGCACGGTCCAGCAACAGCTCCAGCAAGGAACATCTCCAGTTATCTACCAAGATAATAAATTCTGCCTTAGAGTTTCTCACCTGGCAACAGTCACCAAGGAAACCCGGACGGCTTCTGCAGGTCCCCGCTGGCACTGCCCGGGGAGGGGTGGGGTTGGGGGTGGGGGGGTCCCCGCTGCGCTGGTGGAGGGGGTTAGGCTGCACCCTGTCCGGCTGGCTGTGTAGGCAGTGCGCCAGCTGTCCACGCTGTAACCTGAGGCCAGGCCTGGCAAAAAGCCCATCATCCGGGGCATGGCGCTCACGCCGCCTCGCTGGAGCCAAGTGTGGGTTTCATCAGATTTGGGGTGGGTTTTGAGGTGGTTTTTTGGGGTTTTTTTTGAGTCGTGTGTGTGTACATTGGGAGGGGTAAGCTGGAGCTGCCTCAGGCTCCTCGGGGGGTTCTACTCCCTCGTGCCAGTTCAGCCACAGATTTTGGACACTTGTGTGCAAAGCAGTTCAGGGGTGTCTAGAAATCCATTGCTGCTGGAGGGACACCAGCCCTCGCTGCCCCTCAGGGAGGCCATGCCTGCCACATGGCACTTCCCTATTTATAACACCCCTGCCCGTGCCTTTTCCTGCCCCCTGCCCGCCCTGCGCTGGCAGTGCCACCCCTAGGCACAGAGTCAGGTGCTGATGCTTCCAGTGAGTCATTCAGCCCAAGCATGGCTAATTCTGCAAAAGGCTTCCCAGCCCCGTGCTGCCTGCAAGCCTGGCACTGCTGCTAGTCCCAGCAGGCTGCTGGCACGGGGGCAACCAGGAAAGGCCACAGGGCTGGGGACAGGGCTCTGTCCCCAGGCCAGGCTAAATCAGCTGGGGGTGCAGCTAATGCCCCACCATCAGAGGTGTAGTCACCCAAATATTGCTGCGTGCGGACGTGATACTGATATGCAGACTTCCTCCATCAATGATTAACCACGTGTGGCTTGCTGCTCATGGCGTGGCTCCAGCACAGCTTACTCACCCTGAGACAGGCACCGAGCTTCCCCACAGCATGCTGAGCTGGAGGAGGGGGCTGTACCCAACCTGAGCTTGCACCCCAGGCATCATTCCAGTGCTCTGGGATGCCTGGCAATATGTCACATCCCTGGCTCATGGCTGGGGCCCAGCAGGTCAAGGTAGTACTGCTGGCACTGGGTGCTTTAGCACAGACTGGTGTGAGAGAGCAGGATCGCTGTTTGCCACTCAGCACGGCTTTTGGAGGGTCTTAGGTCCCTGTCTCTCTGGATCCCACTCTCCCTACCCAAAGCTCCCGTGGCTCAGACATCCTGGTGTGGCCTCTCTTCAGCACACAAAGCGGCAGTGTGCCAGGGAGAGCAGTCCCAGGCAGGGAAAGCATCAGGAAACCTGTGAAGCAAGATAAGAGCTTCAATGGTGCAGGTTTTTTAGGGGGGTTTTTAGCTTCTCTCCCTGTCCCTCTGCCTGAGGGTCCCCACTACCTCCTTGCTCCTAGCCAGGTACCTGCTTGGGTTGGCTGGTAAATCTGTTCAGAGCTTTGCAGGACCTGCTGCTGCTCAGGGGATGCCTCATTAGGGCATGACATACAAGCAGTGAGCAGTGATGTCCCCCAGCCCAGTGCAGACGAGACCCCTGGGCGGGTGGCGGAGCCGTGTAGGGGCTGCTCTTTGCAGTGGCTGCAGAGAAGCATCCACACAGGGATTAGGCAGTGAGGAGCCAGGGACACCATTTGTTAGAGGAGACACTAATTCGGCTGGAAACCCCACGTGGGCTGTCAGGCGATGTCCCCACCACAAGCCATTTAAGCCAGCGATGGAGGCGCGAGGCTGCCCGGCGTTGGGTGGGTAATGCAGTGCTGTGCAGTGCCGCTCGGTGCGGAGAGCAGCCCTGCTGCACTCCATGTCCCAGCAGCCACCGGCCTGGGCCGACCTGACAGGATTAAGGAGGCTGTGAGGAGTAAGTAATTTAAAGCCAGATTAGATTTAAGCAGCTGCTACGCAAAGGGGATGTGAGCAGGGGCCGCGCAGCGAAGACGGGTGGGTAAGAGGCTGACCAGCGCTCCTGCGATGAGAGAAGGGGCTGCTGGGGCAGGGTCCAGCCAGGGGTCTGTGCACATGGGGTATTGCCCAGGGGGTTGGGGTTTGTCCCCAGGCTTGGCTTGTGTGCACCAGGCTGGAGGCAGTAGTGCTGGGCCATAGGATGGGGCACCCTGGGGTGAGATGCCCCCCACCACGGGGAGCAGGCATGAGGGTGGAGCATGGGGAGACACTGGGCTACTCACTTTGTAGGTGCTGAAGAGAGGTCATCCCTCCGCCGGGCTGCTGAGCATGTTCCACCTCTTCTCACACTGCTGGTCGTGGCTGCAGGCCATACAGGAGCCCATCAGGTAGGACATTCCACCCACTCCTTGGGCTCCCAGGGGGCACAACGCTCATCTGCGTGTGTATCAGCAAAGGCACCAGTGCAGTAATGCTGTGAGTGATGCCTGTTGTAGGAACCATCCTCAAACCGCAGAGCTGGGCAGGGAGGGGAGCAGGACAGGACAGGGTGTGGGTGTGGGAACACTCCCGGCAGCATTCTCTCTGTGCAGAGCCAGGAGCTCCCCAAGGAAGTTGGGGAAGGACACACGGAAACACTCCTGTATGTGTCAGGAGATGTGGGATAATTCCCTAGGGCTGGCACTGCACCAGCCTGGGCAGACATAGCGAGCAGTGAGGGGGTTTATGGTCCTCTCCCACCAGCAAGGACAGGTTGCTGTGATGCTGGAGGTGGGGCCACAGCCTGGTCTGCATGTTTGGGGCAGAAAAGGACATGGTGAGGGACTGCTGTGGCTTGCCAACCACATGGGAAACTCTGCATGGCTCTGGTGGAGCCCATCCCTGGAGACCAGACAGGACTATTTCGCAACAGGGAAAAAACCCTCCTGGGTCCCAGCAGAATCTCAAAATGTGTCCTTGGTACCTCTCCTTAGCTGTGTGCACCTGTAACTCACTGACAAGGGATCTCACCATGAGCAATCATTAACTGTTTGCATACACAGAACAACCTTTTAGGCTCAAGCGTATCATTGCTTAATCCTGTATGATGTGAAGTAAATCCTTGCCGTGGGAAGCATGTTGGAGCCCCCGCAGGGTGGCTGTCCCGAGTTGCTGGAGTGGCTCCAGGTGCCTTTGCTGGCCCTTTCCTTCTTCTGGGGAACTGGGGGCATCCCTGCCCTCACCCCTGTGTGGCCATCCTGTTCCTCTCCTGCCTGAAGCGTGTCCACTGCATGCAGGGTCCCTTGCCCTCCCCGGACAGCACAGCCTTTTTCTGAGACACCCACTTGCTGTCTCCCTCCCCAGGAAGGTGACCCTCCTTGTTTTGGGGCTGGACAATGCAGGGAAAACCTCCATCATCATGGACATTGAGAGAGGTGAGGAGCAGCGTGGTGCTGGAGCCGGCCTCAACCGGAGCCAGCAGCTTTATGGTACTTTGCAACTAAGTGCCAGAGCCTTGAAGGACGGAGGCACTTGACACAGGGTTGCTGGGCTGGGGGAACTGTGCAGGGCACTGCCTGTGCCCTGGGTAGACATAGTAGCTGGAGCAGGGATGCAGCTGGGGAAGGAGGATGCAGGGATGCTCCGGGTCTTGCTGTGCCAGCTCTCTGCCCTCTCCCCACACACAGTGCTGGCTGGAGAGGTGCTGCCCACTGCGCAGCCCAGACAGACCATGCTGCGGGTGGACAGGTTCGAGGTGACACTGGTGGACCTGCCCGGGGGCCAGCGCTCCCGCAGTGCCTGGCGCGGCCACTACAGTGCGGCCCATGGGCTCCTCTTCGTCCTGGACTCCAGTGACCTGGCAAGGATGGATGAGGCCCGCAAAGTCCTGAGCCGTGTCCTGAGCCATCCTGATGTCTCCGGGAAGCCCATCTTACTGTAAGGCCGAGTCCCTGGGATGTGACCTGTAGGGTTTGGGGTGGGGAAGGAGGGGGAACCTGTTTCTGGGGTTGTGAGGAGCGTGGCCCGGCTGCTGTAGGGATGTGGTGCCCAGGGGTCTACTGGGGGGGCTGAGACATGTGGAACACCGCGGTGCTCGGGAGCATCCCTGGAGCATCCCTGGAGTGGGGCAGGGGAGTGGGCTCCAGTGCCAGTTAAGTCTCGGGGCAATGCTTCACCGANGTGCCGGTACGTGCCCAGAGGCCGGGGTGACGGCCGCGCTCCGCTCTCCCCTTGCCGCAGGCTGGCCAACAAGCAAGACGCGGCGGCCGCGCTGCTGCCCTGCGAGCTGATCGAGCGCCTGGCCCTGGAGCGGCTGGTCAACGAGAACCGCTCGCCTTGCCGCATCGTGAGTGCGCGCCCCCTCCGCTCCCCTCCCTTCCCCTGCCCGCTCTCCGCTCCTCGCCGGGCTGACCCGGCTCCCCCGGCCCGCAGGAGCCCTGCGCTGCCAAGCGAGGTGCCGCCGCCGGCCCGGGCCGTGCCACTCTGCAGGGGCTGCGCTGGCTCCTCCGCGCCGCCTCCG
>VZTU01022381.1:700997-711687 GCA_013400835.1 Zapornia atra | reverse complement strand
CAGGGACCCGCCGCCCCCCGGGGAGGATGCGGTGAAGGGAGCGGGGCAGACGGGGGAGTACCGACCGCTGCGGCCCATCCGCCGCCTGCTCCCCCTGGTGAGTGACACCCCCGGGATGGGACGGGATGGAATGGGGGGCTCCGCCACCTTTCCCTCATCCTTCTTACCCTGCCCAGGAGGAGAGCACAAAGGGCCCCGGGAGGAGGAAGAAGAAGGTGAAGGTGAGGAAGAAGAGCTCCGGAAAGCCCATCCCAGCAGAGGAGCTGGAGGGACCAGGAGGAGGAGGAGGGGGTGACAGCCGAGTGGGAGCATCCGGGGGGCTCCTGCTCCCCAACAGGGTCGGGCAGGAGGAGCCTGCACCCACTGGGATCTCCACCCCCCAGCCAGGTGAGTGGGGGCTGTGGGGCCTGCCAGTACAGCTGGCACCAGCACATCAGGACCCCCACAGCCACCCCACGGGGCGGTTTTGGGCCCTGCAATGTGGGCCGGAACAACCGGTCCCCACCACCTCCATTAGCTGTGCGTGCAGGTCAGCTGGGCACAGAGTCCGGTCATGGGAGTCAGACTGGGGAAAGGGAGACACATCTCTGAGTATCTCCACAGCGGCTGATGCACGGAGGTGATAGAGAGCTGTGGATCCACCAGCAGCAGTTCTCTCAGCTGGTTTGGTGACAAACGCATCCTTGCTCAGGTTGTGGTGCCTGAAATTTTGTATTTCTCCATCCAGTGCAGGGGGTGAAAAAGAGAAAGAAGAAGAAAATCAAGAATAAAATCAAGTCACAGGAACCTGCCGTGGAGCAGCAGCAGGAGGAGGTCTCCAGCACTTTTGGTTGGTATTTCCCAGGACAGATCTTGTTGAAAAGCATCAGGGGGTTTGGCCTACCGGCAAAGGGGCGTGAGCTGCACAGGAGCCCTTGGCAAAAGTGTGCTTGGTGTGTGGACACGGACACAAGCATGTGCTGCTGTAGGGCTGTTGGGGAGACAATGCTGCTAGTGGGAGCAGGGAGGCCACACCAGAGCGCTGTGCTGGAGCCTGGAGCGTGCTCGCAGCCCTCGCTCAGTGCAGGCTGCCAGGCCAGACCCTGGAGCAATAGTATCCCCTGTGTCAGTGCCTGACCACTTCCCTTCCTCCCCAGACTTGTACCGCCGGGCAATGCTGGCTCTGAAGATGAGGCAGGAGCAGAGGAAGCAGCAGTCTGCCATCATCCCCTGAGCAAGAATACACATCCCAGGAGATGTGTGGTCCCAGGGGATTCCATTGGTAGTAAGACCCATGCTTGGGCAAGGCTTCTGGGGGTGCTTGGCTGCGGTTGGCCATCCTGGCCAATGAGTCCGGGGGCATGAACAGCATCCTTGTCCCCTGTGTGGCTTGAAAGCCAGGGATCTGCAGGCATGAGCCAAAAGTCCCTTTGTAAGACGCCTCGCTGCAAACCCATTTGAAAAGGGAACAGCCACTGCTTGCTGACCTGTGTTAGTATGCTGGAGAAGGCTCGGTCTGAACCCAGCCAAGCCTCTGGAAGAGAGGAAGATCAGAGCAAATATCCCAGGGGAAAAGCCCATGCCTTGAATGGAGTAGCCCTGGGAAAGCTGTCTTCACAGGTCAGGGGCTGGCTCAGCCCCTCAGTCAGTCCCTGACTGCTGCCTGGACGTGTGTAATTTCATGCTGGTGGGGGTGGGAGAGCAGTCACGGATGGTCTGCAGGAGAGCTTCCCCCAGCCACATCTGGCAGGGCTGACAGGAGCCCCCTCGCACTGCGGGGGAGGGCGATGCCCATGTTGTCTGTGCATCTGCAGCCTGTCAGCAAAGACTTCATTGGCAGAGGGCTTGTGGTGGAGGCCACTGGAGGCTCTTTCCCAGGAGAGCACCTGCTCCTGCCATCATCCCAGGAGGGACAGTGGTGCCCCACAGGTTGATGCAAAATGCTCCCATATCGCTGACAGCCTGATGCATGCAGTCCAGGACAGTCCCTGATCTGTGCTCATCTCTGCTGTGAGAAGGGAGAGCAAGTAGCATCTGCATCCCAACACAACCCATCCGTGACACATGCTGTGCCTGGCAGAGCCGGGCTCTCACAGGGATGGGGCTGTGCTGCTGGGCTCATCCTGCCCAATTCCGTCTGGGTGCATGGGCTGGGAAAGCAGCTGTCAGCCCTCCTGGAAACACTTTACATGAAGTCAGGAGTGCAGCAGTTTTACCTCCACGGCTGCAACAGCACAAGGACTTGAACCACGCTCAGCAGCGGAGAGCATGAGTGACCTCCACTCCCGGGGTTACTGATTAACAGGCAATGGGTTCCTTGGCAGTCCAGGGGAATAGAAATCAGTGAAGTCCTTCCCTCAGCAGCGCTGGAAAGGGAAAAGAAGCTCCTGCTCTTCTGCCTCGCAGTCTGCTGTCAAGTTCCAACCCTGCCAGATTCAACTGCCAGTGACTAAAGGGATTAATTGTAAATAAATTGTAAATAACAAGAGCATCGAATTAATACTGGCCTGTAAATACAGCAGTTTTTGTAACCCTTTGTCTCTGTCTGGTGGAGATCCCTGTGGCACCGGGGCTGTGGGTGATGCCGGGGGCGTGGGTGTGTGGGTCCCTGTCTGCCAAGGAGCTGTGTCTCCCAGGCTGGGATGGGGCTGTGTGTACCCCTGGGAGGGGCGGACAGTCCTTCTGTCAGGGTCGCAGATGTCTGAGGCCACAGGGAGAGAAACACCAGGGGTTTATCCCCTCTAATGGCTACTTCTTGCACACCCACCGGGTCTTGGAGGAGGTCAAGCCCTTGCAGACAGCTGGTACCCCAAACCAGCCCATGGCCATGCTGGGGCTCAGCCTTGCTTGCTGCAACTCCAAAACTGTGCAGGGAGTGGGAGCTGTGCAGGTTTGGGAGCATCTGGCAGCCATCTCTCCCCCGTGTTCCCTGTGGCTCCAGGAGGTGCAGGCAGAACTGGTGCTGCTGGGCAGCTGGATGAAACTGCCCCTGGGAGCCAGCTCTAAGAAACCGGTTAGGTGGATCTGATGCACTTTCCCCTAGCAAATGGCCTTGAGTGAGAGGTGCAGGCAGGCAGTTCAAATATATTTCAAAATCAAACCCCTTTCCCCCCGTGTTTCTGTGGCTGGAGTGACTAATACAGCCAGGAGACAACCCTGGTCTGTGCCAGCTGGGAATATGACTTGTATCTTCTTTAAAAGGTGAGCAGAAACAACTCCATGTTAAAAGCAGTCTACCTCAAAGCTGGAAATAAGATCTCACCGAAATTAGATCTCAAGAGCTACGTGATCAAAGATAAACCCAAAGATAGTGGTTAGTGGCTTCTCTGTGCTACAGGGTTTGGGCTGGACTGCTCCTGCCCACATAAAAAGCAGTAGCTGTAGCAAGGATATGCACGCCTGGGGCAGGAAGGGCAGGCAGGGCTCCTTTTTCCATCATATCCCTTCTAACAGCCCTTTAGCTGAAGAACCAGCAAGGGAAGGGGGTCTCTGGGAAGTATGGTCCTTGGTGGCACTGCCTGCTAACAGCAAAGCAAGGTGCTGCAGTACCCAGGCTGGTCCCAGTACTTCTGATCTGCAACAGCAACTGTCCCAGGGAGCCCCATCCTCTGTCTGCTGATGCAGAAAGTAAATGGTATCAACAGCATTTGCTGCAGTGAGGACTGAAGCCAGCTGGGTGATCCAGCCATGCTCTGCCTTTAAGCAGTTTTATGTTTTCCAGCACATCCTTCTTCTCAAGTTTCCAGAGGCTGTACTTTGTGCAAACCACTGATGCAGAAGCGTGTGTGAATTCTGCGTGTCTGCAGCCTGCATCCATTCAATGGTGTTTCTTCAGGCAACCCGTGGCCACCAGCATGGGCACCAGCAGCTCTCCCCGTGGCATGTGCCTTTCTCAGCTGGAAGGATGGAGGGAGGCTGTGCTTGTCTGAGCTTTGCAAAAGTTGGTGATGGTTTGTATGGTGCCAGAAGGAGATGAAGAGATGTTTTGGCACGTGCCTGTGGGCATATACGTACACTGGGGCATGGCTGGTGCCTCCTCATACCAACACTGCCTTGCACAATCAGGTATTTTTCCTGATGCCTGTTATCACTATAAAAATTTAACTGCGTGGGCTGGAATTTGGAGGGTTGGAGAGAGGCTGCTGCTCTGTCGAGAAGAGGGGTGGGAAGAGGAGGCCAGTGCTGAAAACACTGCTGAGTTTTCCTGTGTCCAGCACATCAGGAGGCTTGCTTGGGAAGACCTAGAGGAGAGCTTGGGAGATGGGTCCATATGAATGAGGCCGGTTACCCTGCCGGCTGCACCCACACCCCTGCCATGGTTTCTCCCACTTCTGTGGGCTGGCTGGGTTTAGCCAGCAAGTACACTTGAATTTTGAACTCCTCTTGACTACCAGGACTAGGACAGGGAAGGTGGCAGTGACTCTGATCTCTGAGAGCCCTGGACTCGTCCCACAGATACAGCCAGGGCAGAAGGTCCCCCCTATGGCAAGTGGCCATTAAGATGCACAGGTTTCTCTCCTGCTATAAATCCACTGCCTGATTTTATGCATAAAAACTCAATAGTGTATTTTTTTCCCCCTAAATGAGCCTTCCCAGGGGAGTGTGTACTGTTGTGGGTGTCACCACTGTTTCCAGCTTTCAGACGCAGAGATCCTTTGGGATTCAGCCATCCTGGCACCTGCAGTGAGGGTGCCCATACTCCAAGGGGTGGGATGGGGAAGGTGAGCCCAGTTCAGGGTGCTCCATGGGGAATCACAGAGTGACATGACCCAGCAGTGGCCAGGCCTGAGGAGGGAACACAAGAAGACAGACATTTGTGACTGCGTGTAAAACATGACGGTTCTTTGACTGTGCTTCCCCCAACCCCAAATTACAGAAGAAGGAGCCAGGAATCAGTTTTTGCTAGAGCATCCCAGACACTGGTGCCTGGATGTTGGTAGAGGGTCGTAAAGGCAATTAAGTGCACGTGATCCTTGCCAATGGGTGCTTTGCAAGGCATGTGGGTCACATCCTGTGAGATGCCTGCAGGTGCTCCTCCTTCCTCTCCCTGTAATGCTCAGCAGGTGTTGTAGGGCATATATACAGCATGGGCAAGGCTGGGGCTTTTTGGGGGTGGGGGAGGTTTGCTGTGGGTATCTTTCCCATCTGGGTCAAAAGTAAAAAAAAAAAATTAACAGAAATTTATTGTTCTGTCATGGGGGTGAGCCCAGTGTCCCATCCCATCCCTTGGGATCCATTCCATCCCTTGGGATCCATCCCATCCTTTGGGATAGTGCTGGAGGTGTCACAGAGATGCTGAGGTGTGGGGCTCTCCAAGTTACACTGTTGAAATCTGGTTACAGTATGTATATGCTTCAATATATATGAGCAAGGTTCGTGGATTTTAAAGCTTGGAGGTGGTGTTTGTGCCAGTAAAAGCCTGGTGTAGATGTTCTTTGTGCTTGAGAAGCTGGCTGCTTTGTATGCTTCCCATGTGTGAAGCTCTTACCCTCTGCCTGGGGTGGGCTGGGTGCCAGCAGGCTCTTGTGGCAGTTTAGTAACTCAGCCTGAAAAAGGAAGTGTTGGGAAATAACCTTTTTTTTTTAATTATTCCTCCTGGCTAAGCACACTAGGGCACAACTGATTTCTGTGAGATGGCTCAAAACACTGAGCTGAACAAGTCTGGGGTGTGACATTGGGCAGCTTTTACCCCCTGCAGCTCTCAGAGGCTGCACACATTGGGTGATGTGTAACCGTGCATGGGGTTTCTTTGGGGATTTTGTTATTAACTGTGGCTCCTGTGTTGTATCACATTAAAAATGAGAGCTGGAGTCATGTACTCTGCAGAACTGTTAGGGAAACAACAAGGCTTAATTAGGTGAGAGTAACTCCCCGAGCTTCTCTTGATTGTTATGAAAGAGGCTATTAAGGCTTTGCGAGGAAAGAGAAGATAACAAGGGCTGGAAATTAAGAAAATATGAAAATCTTCCCTTTCTAGGTTAAATGAGCCTTGTTGGAGACATTATTGCTGGCAGGAGGAAGAAGGATATAATCAAATTTATTTAATGGATGTATTTGTCTCAGGGCACAAGGGAATGTGCTGGAGTCTGAGGTATATAAATTTGTCACATTGTGTACCAAATATACTCACTGGGTTTTTTTTTTCCCCTCTTATAAAAAGATTGTTTTTAAAAAGGGAGATTCTGTTAACTAAAATGGGTAGCCTTTCTTGTTCATAAATTATGCCTCTTAAGTTGCTGCATATTTTAATAGGTTATTTTGGACTATAAGGAGAAAGTGCCCCTTGAGAAAGACTATCAGGGTATTAATTAGAAGGGCTTTTGCTACAGAATGTCAATGGATATGGGATCAAAAGCCAATTTATCAGCCAAACGTTTGGATTTGGAAGTCTTCTGCAGTGATCAGAGCTCAGGCCCTGTCTGTGAGGGAACTTTCACCTTGTTAAGCTGCATTTATGTTTCAGTGCAGCTGGGTGTAGCAAGACTCCAGCCCAAACCCCTGACCTGTGGTGTAGATATGCTACCCCAGCTGTGTTCTGCGATAGATGCTGCACCCCATGTGTCATGCATGGAGCTGCTGGAGGGAGAGAAAGAGGTTTGGGGGTGTGTGCCCTGCTGTGCTGATCCAGGAGTGGGATGTCAGGGCTGGGAGGGAAGGATTGAGGCATACCTTCATGCAAACCCCTCTGCAGGCAGAGTTACTGGCTTCCTTCCATCGTGGGTGTCTTGCAGGTATGATGCAATCCCTCCTTGTAACACCTTCCACTAGTGCTTGCTGGCCTATCCTGGCCAAGACCTGCGTTTTCCAGGGAGATGGGCATGACAGGTTGAAGGCTACACCACGTAATGGTGAGGGGCAGTGAGATACCTGGAGGTGTCAGCAGCTGTAGGACTCCAGCAGGCTGTGTTTTGGTGGTGTCACCTCCTATCAGCCTTTGTGCCTCCTGGGCAGCCTTATGCTGGCAGGGGAAGCTGAGGCCACTGTGGGGTGGATCCGAAAGTCTCTGGTGTGGATGGATGGGGCTTCTGCCTTGGGATCTGTGGGCAAAAATGTTACTGCTTCTTATGACACAACATTTGTCACCAGATCAGTGAGGGATCTGCTTGCTTCTCAGGGGAAAAATGGGGTGTTCAGCTCGGCCATGGCTTCCCCCAAGGAAGGCAGAGGAGGTCTCATGGCACTCAAGGATGTGCTGTGGGCAAGAATGGAGCCTTGATAGTTTCTGCAGAGTGCCATGACCGCAGCAGCCCTGAGCATGAACTCAGCCTTCCCCAGGCAGAGATGGCCCAGGGCGGTTCTTGGGGCAAAGAAAATTACTTTGACAGTGGGTAGCTGTGGTGGCAGTCAGCAGTGAGTGTCCTTTCCCGGATCCTCTTTCCCAATGTGAGGAGGAGCTCCACAAGCAGCAAGTCAACAGGGAGGCGATGCCCTTACAATAAATTAGCTGTGATCCAAATAGCTGGATTAGCAAGTTCTACTTCAAGCCATCACAGCATTAAAGATGTAGGACTTGTTTGGAGGTGGGATGGACCTTGAGGAGAAGTAATACATCTCAACTGGATAGTATAAAAAAATAAATCCATAAAATAGTCTTAACACATGCCAAGCCAATTTCATTATGTTCTACCGACAGCTCTCATCCCCTCATTGGCCACACGATGGCAGAAGAAGCAAAGAACACCAAAAAAATAAGAGCGCGTGTATAAAATAACCTAATAGGGAGGGTTAGTGTGTCCCCAGGTTAGTGGGTAAGTGACTGCCCCCTCCTGCTAAGCAGGGATGGAGGTTCAGAAGCCTCGGTCCCTGTGTACATTAACAAAGTTCACAGGGCATGCAAACTTTTTTGTACAAGAACACGATGGATTCTTCCCCAGCTCATAGCAATCCCTTGGATGCTCTGCTCATGCCTTGGTCTGCTGAGTGTGTGGCTGAGGAACTGGAGAACCAGTTTTTGATGGCAGCTGAGCTGTGTTGTGCAGAACCCTCCCCACCCCTGGGACCTGTTCCCCTGCCCTGTGGAGGGCACCCCTGGGTGCAGGGTGAAGTCCCTGCAGGAGGGCCCTTTGGTACCACCCCTGGTACCCACTGTGTGGGTTATCTGCACTGGGCATGGGTGTTTGTGCCGTAAAAGGTGCACTGAAAACAGCTTCCCTTGTAAAAGACCTGTGAGCTGATACTGTCACTACCACATCAGCAGCTGAATTGCACAGGATGTGAAAAAGCCGGGTCAGGGTTGTTTTGCTTCCTCTCTGTGGGGATGGCTTCTGCTGAGGTAGGGGTTTTGCTGCCCCGAGCCACCCTGTCAGCAGTGAAAGGCAGTGTGACTGTTGCCTTGACTTCTCTAGTGAAATCTCACCTTTGGCTGCCCAGGGTAAGTAGGGAGATGGATGGACTTAAGCAGCCTGGTCTATGGTGGGAGACTGGTTCTGCTCTGGCTGAGTAGGGGGATCCAAGCTCCTGTGCTGCTTCCTGGAGTGGTGACTTGCTGCTTCTGGGAGCCACCTGGGAAAGGATCCCTTATCCACAGCCACCATGAGCAATACAATTGAGGCAATTATATTGAACCGATGTTTAATTCCATAACACAGTCTTAGCCTGGTATTTTAATTCTAGCTCCAGCAAACTTTTAATCAGGACAGCAGCATTTCAAACTAAATGGGATGCAGGCTGCAGTTAGTACAGCATGGGAATGGAAAAGGGAAGCATAGCTGTGTGGATCCTCGAGTTCTCTCCTTAGCAGTTAATGCAGGTGAGAGATGTAAAGTAGCTATACCTGTAGAGATATATTAGAGAAGAATATAAGGGGATTTTCCTACTGGCCAGGATGCCTTGGCCTTTGGAAACAGGCAGGTGCCTGGCCCTGAAGGTTGGTGGTTCATCAGGCATCACTGATCTGTTCAAACACCCATCGCAGGGCACTGCTGCAGGAGAGAACAGCAACTCCCTCTTCTAGCCAACACTAACAGGCTAGGGGGGGGGAAAGTAATCAGGAAAGTATTTAAAAAGTAGTGCAAAAGCTGTATAGTGTTGATCTCAGCTTAGCTCTCTGTTGTTGTTCTGTGGGGGAGGGAAGTCTCGAGCTAAACCGGTTAGGCATTATATGAGAAGGTTGAACAATTCCTATTCATTATTTTAAAATGTGTTTAAAAGGGCCCAGCATTGTTTTCTGACTTCCTCTGTTGTGGTTAGGCTTTTGTGTAAAGGTAAGTAACAGCACAGCTGCATGGAAAACGGTGGAAAGGTTGCACTTGGGACTGGGATTGGGGCTGGCTGTCCCCAGGGGAGTGCCACTTTGCTTGGCTGGGATGTGGGAGCCTTCCCTGACCCACTTACTGCTGCCCTGGGATAACTGGTGTTAAGAAAACCCCAACACCTGACTGTTATTTTGGTGCTGCCCGGGGCAGGCTTTCTGTGTGAGCTTAGATATATCATACCGTGTAAAACCGCCAGACAGGCAGTGTTTAAGTAGAGCAAATGTGACTGGTTTTAGCCTTAGCAAAATCAATGCTGTACTATTTTTGCTTTAAAAATGCCAAGTGAAAGAAATCTCTCTGTGTTTTCCAGGTCTCTGGATGCCCACAGCTGCTCTCCGGGCCCTGCCGTGGTGCAGCAAGGTGAGTTTTGCTGAGTTTCCAGGGAGAAGCCTACTTTAAAAATAGGAGTAATGCAAACTGCTGAAACGAAAGTGGCTTCGGGCTGGCAGGGCTGAGCAGCTCTCCTGCTCCTGGATGTCCTCGGGGCTGTTGGCAAGGAATGGCACCAGAAAAACTCCCTGCCCTGTGCTGTTACAAAGACTATTGCTCCGGAAAAGGCTGGTTGATCACCAAGCAAGAGCAATGCCAAAAGCGTTGTTACTAAAATGCAGGTTTTTTCCCAAGGTTGCATCTAAAATCTCTCAAATTTGGTGTTTTTTAGCTGGTAACAAATATCCCCATGCTCTGTGCTCTCTGGACTGGGGAGATGCACTCCACCATGCGAGTGCTGTTTCTGTTCAGTGTTATCCCAGAGGGAAGAGGATGCGGGTTGGCCTGTGTGCTGCCAAAAGGCTGGAGGTACCCGGGAAAGCCCGGCGGGTCTGGGCTCCGGGGCAGCAGAACTGCTCCGTGGGTTAGGCTGGGCTTGCTGGCAGGCTTGGCTAGCCTGGGGAGGGCTGTGCACAGAGCCTTCCCGAAAGGGTTTGCAGTGGGCGAAGCACCAGAGGACCCTAAAAGCCTTCCGTGGTGGATCATGACTCAGGGGAGAGTGCTCCTAGGTGTGTTTACGGCATTTGCTTGAGCCATCAGGGCCATGACTGGACCTTTGCACCAGAGGACTGGGAGGAAAGCGGCACTAAGGGTGAAACCGCACCCTGGCTGCAGCCGTGGCTCAAAGTGGACAGAGGGGCTTCTAACCCGAAGGCTCTGGGGGCTGTGGGGATGATGCTTCTGTCGAGCCCCGCTGGAGCCCTTCCCCTCAGCCGGTTCGTTCGCTATCGCCGGGCCAGCCTCAGGCGGCTCTCTGCCCCGCAGTCTCGGTCCCTTACCCTCCGACCGCAGCCCGCACAGCCCGCGTCTTCCAGCAGCCGCTGTCCCCGCAGGCCCCGCCCGGGGGGTTCCGGTGGGCGCTGTACTACGGCTCCCAGGCTGCTCCGGGGGTAGGCGGAGCTCGGCTGCTGGGCGGCGGGACAAAACCGGGGGCGCGGAGGGAAGTGCCGAGCGCGGCCGAGCCAAGC
>VZTU01022381.1:636838-691769 GCA_013400835.1 Zapornia atra | reverse complement strand
CTTGCTTCCTTCCAGCTCACCTTTTCTTACAAATGTTTGCTCAGGGAGGGAGCACAGTAAAATTAGCTGCAATGCCCAGAGGGCTGTGTTCCTTCTATCAGCCAAACTACTATTGTGGAGTACATCACTTCCTTGGGGTGGTTTCTTCCACTGCAATTGAATGGATGGAAGTGGGACTTTCCATTTGACAAGTCCCATTCCGGTAACTGCAGGGTGGGAAGAGGAGATGTAGAGAGAGAGGAAATCTTGGTGAAGGAGCTTGTCATGGTAACTCTTAGTAGGAACGCCCTTATCCCAGTGCTGGTCTAGAGAAAGGAACTGGCAGGATGGGGATGGCTTTGAGTCCTCTCTTGGGATGCTGTCCTCTCCTGCACAGGATGGGCTGGCTGCTGCAGCTGGTGGTGCTGTGACTGAGCACACCAAAACCCCTCAAGCACTGAGCACAGCGTCCCAGGGCCACCTCAGACCTCATGTCTGTGTCCCAGTGGGTAAGAAATGTTCCCTCCTGGAGCCAAAGCTGGCTTAGCTCAGCACTGGTGCTCAGCCATCCCCAGACAGCATGTGCTCTGTTGAGCTGCTCTCCGGCCCGATAGGAACCAGAGCCAAAAGGATTTCTGGAAGATAAACAGTGCTAGGCCAAGTGTTGAGGATTTCTGTCCTGTCTGGGTGGGATGCACTGATCCACCATCCCAGTGAAACTCTGCAGCCCTAAGGAGCAGTCTGATTCCTGTAGTATCCAGAGATGGAAATGCTCCAGATGGGGTCTGGGGCACGTGGAGCTGATTTTGGCTGTGGGGTGACGGGCTCAAGTAGGTGATTTCTCCCTCTCTCCCCTTTTTGATCTCCTGCTACTTCTGTGGAAACATTTCTCAGCAGTAGAGTGGGGAAGGGGGGTTAGAAAACACCATCTTTTACTTTTTTGGAGTAGAAAAACTTATTCTGAACCAGCGTGAGCGAGTGGCATAGCAGCACCAGGAACTTGGACCTTGGGTACACGTTGCAGGGACTCGACCACGACCACTCTGGGATGCTGGTGTTGGGCTTGGTCGTCCTCCCCTCAGCCCAGACCTGCCCTCCCATTTGTACTGGTGGCTGTTATGTGGGAAATACAACAGCATCCCTGGGGAAAACTTGACCTGGAGGTATGTGGGCTGGGCAGGCCTGGGTACCAGACCTTGGTTCTGGGTTGCTACTGTGACATACACCCTGGCAGGGGGGTCTGCAGCCTCTAGGTGGACTTGCCAGGGAAAAAGGGAAGTTGCTCTGGGAAATGGGCTTCTTGCTGGTCAGCCAGCAGCCTGGCTCTGAAATGCTGGGAAACCTTAAAAAAGGGGCAAAATGCTTGTAGGT
Source organism: Zapornia atra (assembly GCA_013400835.1). Lineage (NCBI taxonomy): Eukaryota > Metazoa > Chordata > Aves > Gruiformes > Rallidae > Zapornia > Zapornia atra. The sequence goes on along the minus strand of VZTU01022381.1, from coordinate 690,419 downwards.
GGCAGAGGTCAGTGTAAGGTCAGTCTGAGCTGGGGTGGATAACATGGTATTTAGGGTGGTTTTTTTCTATAACTGGAGAGCTCAGGCTTTCAGAGGACTAGAAAGCAATGGGAAAACCAACAAATTATAGCCCTGCTGCCTGATGCAAGCACTGACAATTGCAAACTTGGACATTTTCTTCCAGTTTACTTTATTTTCATTTTTCCCAGGGCAAATCACTGCTCTGAAAGAGTTCTCTGCACTGCTAAAATAACTGCTGCTCAGCAGACATAGGTGCACAGCTTGAGCTGGGGAAGGGAGCGAGGAAGAGGTTTGAAGGCTAGGAGGACCTCATTGTGTTTGCTTTGTGACCTCTGCAAAACATTTGGGCTCTTATTCAAAAGTCCTCTTTCTGTTCTTGAGTTTGAAGTGTTCCTATGAGCCTGAATTTGATATGCTGGCAGCGTGCTGGTCAAAACTTTTCTTTTGGGCTGCCAAAAATAAAAATATGCTGCCTGAATGTTAAGATGAGCAATGGTTTCATAACCCTGGCTGCCAACGGGGCAGGGGAGGGAAAAAAAAGAGTTGAGATTCTGACAAGTTCCAAAGGTTGGTGTTTGTTTGAACAGGAACACCAGTTTTTCCCCAAAGAGCACTGCTGAGGTAACGTTATCCCAGTCGGTATCTGCTGGCTTTGGTCTGGGGTTGTTTGGCTTCCTGCATCACGTGTGGTCCTGACTTTGTGCGAAGTGAAGCTGTGATTAGGGACAGTGATGTGTTTGTTGGGTGGATGCAGTACAGCGTGATTTGGGGGCAGGCTGCCTTCACGTGGAGAAAGAAAACCACAACCAAATCAAGCTCCACACCAGAAAAGCTCTTTTTGGTGGTCACCCCTGTGTGTGGTGCTCCCCAAGTCTGTAAATGTCTTGTGTGGGAAAAACGCTCGTATTTCCTCTCTCCACCCTTCATAAATCCTTCAAGTAGCCCTTTCCCTGTTCTCTGCTTCATGACGTGTCTGTGTCTGCTTTTATCAAAGGCTTTATTGGCCAAGTCAGCTTTTCCAGGAAATTCAGCCTTGTTGGGCTCTGCTGTTCTCCAGCCCCTCGCCCTTGGTGAAGGTGACCTTCCTGCAAGCCCAAATGGAGGGACAGAGGGGCTCAGGCTGCAGCCCTTCATGTCACTGAATGCACCTCGAATTAGGTTAAGGATGTGGTGCTCTGGGTTGATGATGCTCCTCTAGAGCGCATCATCCACCACCTTGTTGTCTCCAACAGGGAGCCAGGGATGAGGTCTGGGCGTTGAGCCCCATCATGTGCTGACCATGGGTTAAAAAAAGTATCAGTCCTTTTTCCCAGGGGTTCTCTTCTGCTCTTGCTTGTTCCGCTGAGTCTGGGGGCTCGCATGGTCAACCCACCTTTGCTGGCACCAGCTTCCCCCAGCAGTCGGTCCTTGGTGGTCCTCTTTCCTCTCTGGTTGAAATATGAGCGGGAGCTTCAGCTGCAGTGGAGGAGGAGGAAGGCCAGTTGAAACTTCAACCTTTTGCTTTCCCAAGGTACTGTCCTTCCCTCTTTGGGATGAGCAGCAAGTCTGCTTTGGTGGGACGGGAGCTTGGCGCTGTGCTCACTTCCTGCCCTTTCTCTGGGACCCATGGGCTCCTGGTATTTTAAATGCAATGTAATTTGTTTTGGGTGGTGTTTATTTTTCCCCCTGAGGACTTGGACATGTTATCGATCCTTTCCCTCAGACTCAGGGGAGAGCAGTGGGGTCGTTCCTGACCGACGGAGTTCTCTCAGATCAGGAGATCTGCCTAAAGATGTGGTCGGTGTGGGTAAGCATATTCTGAGCTGCTAAATTATTAAGGTTTTTCTCAAAGCATTGCTTGTACTCGCATAGAAATGACTAAGGACAAAGAGCAATGTAAAAAATTGGCAAGAAAAAGGTCAAATAAAAAATACATTGGTTGGGCAACGAGGATGTTGTGCTAAGCAACTTTCTGGATGGTTTGGGAAGGTGGTGGTAAATTTGCAGAGGCTTTTTAAAATTGTGGATGTGTTTTTTCTTGGTTCTTGTGGGGATAAATGAAATGGGAGCTGGAACAGGCTGCCTTGGGAGGCGGTGTGACTTTTTGCAGGCTTTTTTAGTAAATCAGGTCGTCTTCTCTACTACTTTTATGATAAATGGAACAATATGGGAGTGATTAGACTTTCAGCTATTCATGAGATCTAAGCCAAGTAATATGATTTAATCTTCCTTCTGCATATATTTAATATAAGCTGTGATTTCATTCAAATGTTTGAGCTTTGTGCTTGTACCGTATAATTATCTCTGGCTTTAGCAGATGACTGAGTTTTTTTAAGAATGCCTGTGGTTTTTATTGGACCTTTATTTCTATGAGCTATTTGTGTTTACTTTGTGGCTCGACTATATCTCCAGCAAACACGAAAGGAGGTTCTTTTGATTAGTTCTGGTTTAGGTGCTTTCTGCAGCTACAGTAAATCAAATGGTAGTTTGGGGTTGTTTGGGTTTGGTTGTGTTTTTTTTCATGCTGCTATTTTTTTTTCTGGAAATGGGGCCAGCAGGTAGCACAGACACTTGTTTTCCATATGGGGGATATAATTAAACGCTGTGTTCTGCAGCCGCCCTAGAAATAGCCTACTCGGAATGGCTCAGAGCACAGGTTCACTGCTCCTGTTGAACTTGGTCTAACCCCATTAATTTTTACCCAGGCTTGCTAATTTTTACCCAGGTTTGCAATTTTTATCAATGTGGCTGGGTCCTGTACACAGTGCTGTGGTGGGTTCCCAGAAATTCTGGAGGGCGATGGAAGAGGAGCCTCTCTGGGAGGTGGACAGGAGCTTTGTGGTGGGACAGGACATGTTTGTGGGAGAAGGACATGAAGGGAAAGATGCATGAAGGGAGGCTTGCCCAGACTCAGGCGAAGAATTTTTGGAGTGCTGTGGACTGCAAATGTAATTCTGCTGTCTACGTAATGCTCCAGCAGCTTCAGGTCCTAAATTATATTGGGTCATTAGTTGCATCCATGGGCTTTTTTAACCCTGGTATGATGCCTTCAAACTGTACATCTTCCTGACTCCTCAAGGAAAAGTTTACAGCAAAATTCCAAACTTCATCTGACTGTCCATGGGCATATCGATGTGTTTAGATGGGCTTTTACAATTTGGGTAACAAGAAAAGAGCTATTATCCCTGATGCTGCCTCTTCAAAACTGCTGGTTCTGGCAATAAGTGGGCTTTATATGAACCTGAAAGTACAGGAAGGTTGGCTTACATCAAAACATTAAATAGAAATATGTTCTGTGTCTGAATTTTTCCATGGCACGAGGAAGAGTGTACTGCAGCAGCAGCACTTCGCCCTGCTGTGTGTGCCCACCCGTGTCGGTGGTGATGATGTGGTTATTTATTGCTGCAGCCTGGTCCTGCCCGAGGTGGGAAGGGAAGATAGATAGTGAGCTGCCAGCTGGGAAGAGTGTTCCTGGCAGAACAGCAGCACTGGCCTCATCTTTATCTCCTGTGATTTGTGCTTGATTCTCTGCCTCTTGTCTTCCAGCTGAGCTCCTTCAGGAGAAATCTGGTTCGGATGTCCTGCTGAGAGGTTGACTTGCTGATGGGCTTGGTTAGGCAGGAGAGGTAGTAGAGCAGGAAGCTTGAATTGTTGTGGAAGAGACCTGCGTCTTTGGGGCTGGTCTTCAGGTGATGCAAACAGGATAGTGGCTCTTCTCAAAAATACCTCCTCCTCTTGACTGCTGGGGTGTGTGATGCCCACCCTCCCCCTGGGATGCTGCTGGAGATCTGGGCTGCTGGGTGACAGTTTGGCAGAGACCAGCCTGTGGTCACCTACCAGCAACCCCATATCCTTATAGGCTGAAAGAACTGGGGCTGTTCAGCCTTGAGAAAAGAAGGCTAAGAGAGGATCTTCTTAATGTTTATAAATATCTCAAGTGTGGGACACAAGGGGAAACAGCCAGCCTGTGGAAACAGGACAAGGGGCAATGGCCTCAAGTTGGAGCACAGGAAGTTCCACACCAATATGCAGAAGAACTTCACAGTGAGGGTGACAGAGCCCTGGGAGAGGCTGCCCAGGGGGATTGTGGAGTCTCCTTCTCTGGAGAGATTCCAGCCCTGTCTGGATGCTGACCTGTGCAACCTGTCCTAGGGAACCTGCTTTGGCAGGGGGGTTTGATTTGATCTCTGGAGGTCCCTTCCAACCCCTACAAGTCTGATTCTGTGATCCTTGTGGCTTGGTAGGAGGATGCAGCACGGTGTCCCAGTGCATGGTCCTGAGGCTGTGGGCAGTCTGGCACTGTCAATCTCTATGGACAGCTCTGGTTCTCCTGGCACTCCTCAAGTCACCACAGCTTGGGCAGAGGGACGTGATCAAGTCCTGATGGGTAGGATGCAGTTGTTCTTAAATCCCGTTGCTGGCTCTGAACAGCAGAAGAAACTCTGGGTTTTGCCTGCACTGTCTGAGTCCTGTGCCCGGCAGCTCGGGCTTTATAAAACCCCAGCAGGCAACAAGGCAGCTGTTTGACTTGTATCCAAGCAATATTTTCTTCTTATTTTGCCATCAGAATTACAATTTTTGATGAAAGGCAGTCGGGGGAAAAAAAAAGTCTAAATCCTCTCCCTGCTAATCTGCATATTTTATAACTTTCCCAAAAGCCTGGCAGTTCCTCCCTAAATCTCCTCAGAGAGCCGCTATTAAGACGTAGCAATCTATTAGCAACCCTGCGAGCCGTTTGAGGTGGGCTTGTCAAAATAAGAGCTTTTAATTGCTGAGCTGAGCAAGCACCTCCTGCTGTGGTGCTGTGGCAGTGGTGCTGTGTGCTCGCGTTCTGTGAAGTAGAAGAAGATGGAGATGTGTGAAGCCGTCCCGCTGCTCGCGTGGCTGCACGGTGGGGTGGGCAGGAGAATGGGAAGTGGCAGGAGCAGTGGGAGTCTGGTTAGACCGTGTAGTGAGGTCTTCTGCCTCCGCCGTGGCCACCGAGGGCTCTGACACACCTTGGAGGGGGTTGCCGTCATCTTTGTAGGAGATGCCTCAAATGAGTAACCCAGGGGGAAGCGAGGGGTAGAAGCCCACCTAGGAGTTGGTGGTGACGGCTTGGTGGAAGAGCAGTGGGCTCGGTTAGCTGACACTGCACCAGGATTTGGCTTCTCTTTACATGCTCCAGAATTTCCATGGCTAACTGCTCTTGCAGGGTAAATACTTATGTATATCTTTCCCGGAGTGTTTTAGCCAGAGCTTTGCAGCTTCCATGCCAATGTGTGTGTTTGGCAAGCCCTCACCTCCGCTCCTTCCCCTGCACTCCACCAGCAGCCTGCGGGCAGGGAAGCTCTCACTCTGGTTTCCTGCCCGGCCTGGAGGGATGCTCGCAGGCACGCCTGGCTCCAGCTCCTCCCTGAGGACAGGATGGGGACTTGGGGACAGCCTGTGGTGTAGATACATGGCTCTGCCTCTCGCTGCCCCAGGGCAGGGTGTCTAGACCTGCCGCTGCCACCCCCAGCAGGTACATCAGGGAACCATTTTTGAGTCTTTCTAGTTCAGATGATGCGCTGTTTGCTGCAGGCGGTGGTGCTGAGGCCGGGCCCAGGCTGAGGTGCTGGCATCCCCAAACTGGGAGCATGTGCCTGCCCCGTCTGTGTTTGGGGAGCCAGTGGTGTGCAGTGGAGGGATGCTGGCGGTTGCTGCTGGTTCTGCATCATGCAGGGATGCAGGAAGCTTTATTCTGCTCAGTGCCACTGGAGGTTTGAGGACAACTATAGCGGGAGTGGTCTGCACACCAAACCGGGTTTAGGCATCATGTAAAAACACTTTTTTAATTTTAAAGATGATGTGTGTGGGGAGAAGGGGAAGGAGATGCTGCTGCTTTCTTCGGGCAAGCCCTGCTCCAGGTGCAGCAAGATCCATTCAGCTGCTGCTGTTCCAGGTACGTGAATGGGGCTGGCTTTAATTTTTATAGTTTATTTTTTGTAAAGCTGTCCCCAAGCAGCAGCTAATCCCAGGCATTGCTGTCTTAGTGTGGTTGTGCTCAGAGGAACCTTTCTCCAGCTGGATTTGGCTTGCAGGTTGATGGACTGCCTGGGATGGACCCTTTGGACAGCCTGGCTGTTGAGCTGGACCCAGGGCATGCCAGGAGCATCCACCTGTGGCCAGCTGAGCCTGCGACAGGCAGCTGATGCATTATAGGGATTTGGCATTTTTGGCACCTGCCCTGGTGGGGTTTCAAAGCAAACAAGCTCTGGGGTTGAGGATTAATAAGACTAAGCGGAGCATGAACAGTATCCGCTGGTGTTTTAGCAGCCCTGCTGCCTGCTAATACCCTTGAACCATGAGCAGTGACAAATGTCTTCCCAGCTCATGCTTTAAAATCCAAAGCCTTACTCTAAGAGAACCTTAGCCTGGCCTAAGAAGACCCATTTTTTTTCCTCCACTCCATCTCTTAGTGGGTATTTTAAATTGACTTCATAATTCAAAGTTCAACCTTGCAAAATGCTTCCTGAGGTCTCCTCCCTTGGCTGCGAGCGTCTGTGGCAGGGACGCTTTGTTATGTGCAAAGTGGAACTCAGACTGTTAAACTACTGCAGAGTTTCATTGCTTTTGAAAACAGACTTTTCTGATCCACCAAGGACCTTGTGTGTGCTGGGCAGCCCAGAGCTGGAAGCTGATGGAAATGGAGCCCATGGTGTTGACCCATCCACCTGAGAGCCTTCCCCAAGGCTGCGGGCACAAATGTTTTTTATAATGATGCTATAGGAAGTTGGAAATTTGGTATTTGAATTGTGTTTAAGTAGAAGAGCACTGTTACCTTCGGTATATTCAAGTGTATGTCTACTCGGTGGCATTTAACAGGCACTCCATGGGATTGGGAGGATCTGTCTTTAACTTCCCAGGTGCTGTGACCTCCCCTGGGAAGCCTGCAAGGGCTGTGGGGATGGCTGGGGCTCTGCTAGTGCCCTGTGTTGCCAGCCACAAGTATTGCTCGTGCAAGGGATGCTCACTTCCTACAGAGCCATGCTGCTTCCCCTCTGTTTGAGCTTATTCTGCTATGATTCCCATCATCCTTATCTGGGCTGCTGCGGAGCAGAGGGGCTGTCATCAAGCCTCAGTGACACCAGGTTATCATTCACTTGCGACATCTCATTCTGCTTTAAAGTAAGACCCCAGTAAGATGCTCTGGTGTCCCCAGCACCCTGCACATCTTTGTGGAGTTTGCGATGTGAAGCCGTCTACTTTGTTATTTCTAGTTTGAGCTGAGATTTATAAAGTAGCAGAAGTATAATTTCTTTTTAAAATTTTTAAAAAGTTAAATCCTAGGTTGGTGTGCACCACTATGTTCCACCATTTTGGGTGGAATTAAGAGTTTGACAGGAGAGCAAGCGTGAAGGAGGGTATGGTTTCCATCATCCTGGGGTCCTGGAAGTGAATTTCTGAGGTTCCAGCTGCTTTATTTCAGGTGATCAGCACGGTGTATTCAGGAGCTGGAAGCTATCACTACAGATATTTGACCTTTTTTGAGCTAGAAGCTAATTTTTTCCCTTTTCTGTCTGCCCTGACAGTGTGCTGGGGAAGAGAAGCGGGTCGGTACACGCACTGTGGTGGTTGGGCACCGGCCGGTGTTGGAAACGGATGCGTACGTGGCACAGAAGTTCTGCGACAACAGGATCGTCTCCTCCAAGGTGAGCTTGCTCCGCTTGCCAGCGTGCATTGTGCACCTGTATTTCCTCCTCACAGATTCACCCTCATTTTATTTGATGGCTGGATTTGAAACTGAGAAACTCTGAATCCTGCAAGGATGGACGTAAACATCCATTTACACGTGGAGCAGCCTGGTACATACCTTGTACCACAGCTCCAGCCTCATTTCCCCCAGTCAGTTCTGGAGTTCTGCGTACAAGTTTGTTATTCCTAGGCTGGATGAGGATTTTGTGGGTTCTTTTTTGTGGGGAGGGGTTGTTTTTCCCTTGTTTTGGGTATTTCTTGGTGGTTTTGTTTGTGTGTTGATGTTTTCTATCATTCCCCTTGGGAAGAAAGGGGAGGTTAGTTGTAATACAGCATGAGCAACTCAGACTCGCAAAAGGGAGTGGGGATTATTTTATAAATGGACAGAGAAATAAGATTTTCCCCCATTTCATTTTATTTTTTTGTTGTTCCATGGGATTTTTCTCTCTTGAGATAGGACGAAAATAACCGTGCCGTGTTTATCCCTCTGGATGAAAGGGGAAACATTCGTATGGTATTAATGCAGCTTTTGTTTATGGTGGAAAACTGTGATGACACCCATCTGCCTTCTGCTTAGCTTTTTTCCATGACATTCATGAAGCTATTTCAAAAGATTTGAAACCAATTCAAGGAAAATATCAAACAAGTGGCATCTGATATTGTCAACACAGCTGGATACATATTACACTGCTCAGGATTTATGATACTCAGCGTATATAGTTAGGCTTCAGTTTCACTGTACTTGAGCTGTAAGGGGGTTTTTCCTCTCCTTTTATTTTTTATACTGCTTGGATCTTATTTGTTTTCATGTTTCTGTGCTGTTTGAGTTTATATTGAGGAGAATTTTTGAGTCTAGCAACTTGTGTAGCATTCCCATTGATGTTTCCCTGGCATGCAAGAGGCATGGAGTCTTCTTACCTGACCAGTGTCATTTTGAATTAAGAGGACATTGATCTTGAGACTTGGCTGCTTATTATTCTCTGCTTGCTGCAGTCAGACTGAAAGATCAGATATTAGACCCATTGTTTTCCATGTTGTTCTTAAATCCCATGTGTTTTCTAAAGAAAATGCTTCAGCAGCTGCCTTAAAATGATATCAAAGCACATCCTGATAACAAATTTGTAAGGCCAGCATGGCTTACTTTTAATAGAAGAGAACTCTAAAGGGATTTTTGAAAAAAAAAAACCAACCCAAACCTCTGCACTGCGCGTTGCCTCTTCATTAGATCATGTCTCTGCAGACATCTATGTAGCAGTTGTTTGCTGAATTGGATCCTGTTGTTTTTATCTTTACCCTTCACCACCTCCAATCATGTGGTTTGGGTTACGAAGACCAAAGATAGTTCCTTACTTTAAAGCTCAGGAACTAAAACTCTCATGTGGCTGTGAGACACTTCCGAATGTACAATGAACCAGCAGTGAGAGCTGGAGCTGGAAGCTGAAGTGGGAGCTCAGTGGCATCTCAGCAGCATCTCAGCATCCTGCTGCATCACGCTCTGGGTTTTAAAGCTGGGACCTGGAGTGCGCCAGGGCTTCTCAAGCAGCTCGCTGTGGTGCTCTTTACTGGGTTAGAGGGAAGAACTTTCCTATTTAGTTGTAGATACTTCCTATTTTGTAGCCAAAGTCCCTGGTAAGCCCCGTGGCTTGGTCAGTTTGTGAATCCCCCTCTCTCCCCACAGTACACCCTCTGGAACTTCCTCCCGAAGAACCTTTTTGAGCAGTTCAGAAGAATCGCCAACTTCTATTTCCTCATCATCTTCCTTGTGCAGGTAAGAGCCTTGTTGCCAAGGGTGTGTTTTATTTATGTACTGGTGGTAAGCACAGTTTGAACAAGGATTGGGGTTCAAAATTGACTCTGGTGCTTGTAAGGGGTGGGTTGTGGGTTTTTTTTAATTGGAAGCTGTGTTATTCTGACACATGGCTCGAGGCATAATAACAATTAAAATATTTGGACCTGTCTGAGATGATGTTTGAACAACTGATGAAACAATTATAAAAATAGCTTCACTCTTTAAACTGTTAAAAGTCCTTCAACTGGTGAAAATACATTTGACGTGATGGAATTAGGATCTAGTTTTTGTTCATCTTTATTACTTCTGCATAACCATGTATTTTTCCTAAGTTAATATAATATTTGCGTATCTTTGTTATGGTGAACTTCAAGGTGAGCAGGAGAGGTGGGCTGTCAAAATACGTGGGGGCAAAGGGAGTTTGGGAGAATCACTCAGCCCTTGAAATCCTGTACTCAGACCTGGGGCTCAGCACACATTGTGCTCTAGGGTTGAAAACAGCATCAAAAACTCTGCCCTGATACACGAAATGGCACCACTGCAACCATCCTGCTCTTAGCTGGCTGCTCCAGGGTCTGGGTGGTTCAGGTCTGGGGTATCCCTGAGCTGCGTGTTTAAGACGAGCATCTAAAATGTTTTATGCTTGCAGTATGGAGTTGCAGCTTGTAGTCATTTCAGTGGCTGCCACAGAAACGGGGGATCCCAAGATACAGCAGCTGTGGATGGCTCCTCTTGGCAGTGTTACGTGAGAGGCGGATTTACCCTGGCATCAGCTGGCTCTTCCCCACCCCTTGATTTCCCTGGCACGGCTCCATTTTGTCAGAGTGAATTTGTAATTTGCCTTGAACTGAAGCGACACCCTGGAGCTGGGATGTCCTTTTTGTGTAGTTGGCTGTTTAGTGACATGGCATTAATACATTCTATCTGTTGACCCTCTGGCCGTGAAGAACACGGGATATTCTTGATTTATCCTTACAAAACTGGTTGCAGTTTAGCTGCTTACCCATCTTAGGTGCAGGTGAGAGAAGAGCCTGGCTTTTCCTTCCTCAGTTGTATCCTGTGAGCATCTCTAAAATAAGGAAGCAACCCTCGTGCCCTAATAGAGGGGGAAAAAAACATACCCAGCTGACCAAACCCCAGCCTGACAGCACTAATACACTTGCTGCCCTATACACTAACAGGTTGCCCCTGGGCATTCGTTGTTGTGGAGACGTCGCTTGCCTTAAAAGCGCTCAAGGACACTCCATTTATTTAATATAGCAAGGCTTATACCTTGATAAATGGGACCTATAACTTAAATGTTGGTGCTTATCTTTAAATTACTTTATTAGAATCACCCTACATGCTGCATCAGGTGTGAAGCATCACAGTGCTTGGGGAATGGCGTGGTGCATCTTCTGTACCTGCTGCTCAAACCCTTTATCAAAGTCTGCTGCTCTGAGACTCCAAATTCAGCTCTTTTTTTAGAGAGGAAGAGAAACTGCGTGCATTAAACATAAACCACCTATTAGTGCTCTGACAGGGACACAAATAGCTGTTGATTTGGTTCATCACATGCAGCACTGAAAGGAAATGGAGTTCCAACCCCCCTACCATGGGCAGGGACATCTCTCACCAGACCAGGCTGCTGAAGGCTCCATCCAACCTGGCCTTGAATACTTCCAGGGATGGAGCATCCACCACTTCCCTGGGCAACCTGTTCCAGGGCCTCACCACCCTCCTAGTGAAGAATTTCTTCCTAATATCTAATCTAAATCTGCCCCCCTTCCAATTTAAAACCATTCCTTCTCATCCCATCGCTACATGCCAGTCTAAAAAGTCTCTCCCCAGCTTTCCTGTAGCCCCCTCAGGTATTGGAAGGCTGCTATAAGATCTCCCCAGAGCCTTCTCTTATCCAGACCCAACAATACCAACTCTCTCAGCCTCTCTTTGTAGGTCCCTTCCAACCCTAACCATTCTATGATTCTATAAGTGGCTTACCTGGAGTAAGTACAGTCCAAGTGTCTTTGTAGACAGACCAAACTGATGGCAGTAAGCTAAGTTAGGATCTGCCAAGAATGAAAAATGCCTGTTTTGACTGATGGAGATGACTTCTGGACTGTGGTCTTCAGTCTCCTGAACAATGAGCTAGGAAGAAACTGTTAAGTTACAGGAGGGGTTTTTTTTTTTCACTTTTAAGTGGATCCAAATTAAGCTGTTGAAGTCCTAAACCAGCCTAAAAATAGCTTCAAAGGAGTCAACCTTTGTTCTGGTACATTGCGTGTATGTCCCTCAGCTTTCCACCAGCTGCGAGGGGGAAGAGCAGTATCCAGCCATGGGATACACAGGGCTGCACAGGATACAGTCTTCAAATACACAGCATTTGTGTGGAGAGACATCGAATCAGTTGTTTAAACAAATACATTTGCATCTTGTCTAGTGCAGAGAGCTCTTCCTGCTGGGCATCAGGAGGTCCTCTCCCTTGCACTTCTCAACTAAAAGCCAATGTTCCTCTTGTATTTTCAAGGTCTGTCCAATTTTTGCAAGATAACTTTTGGCTGACTGGCCTAAGCTTCATTGCTGCTGCTCCAGTGAGCGTCCATCACACGCTGTGTGAGATGTGTCCATGTGACACCAGGCACTGTCCTCATTCAAGGTTGTCCCTCCAAAATCTGGTTTCTACTAGACTTTCTGTTTGTAAAGATTTTATACCCATTGGATTGAGCCAAATTTGTGTTCCTGGAAATATTTGTTGTGTTTATCTTGGTTTACAGTCAAGCTACTTAATTCATACAGCACTTACCTGGCTGCTTCATGGGGTGTCTCTCTTTCATCTCAGTATCTTCTGGTTCTTCTCTTGTTAGGCCCAATAGTGCAGGGTAAAACCGTGGTGTATGGTGTTTCATAGAGCTAAAATTTTCCATGTAGCTTCCTCCTAGCCGGTAAGAGCAGTCCTGTCCTTAACACAGCATTTTACAGGCAGCCTGAAACAATCAATATACAGATGCTGCTGTTTGTGAGCGTGCCAGGGAAGCGCAAACAAGTGGAGGGAGACAAAGTCCCTTTGTGGGGACACAAAGCCTTTCTGCTGAGCTTCCCTGTCCCTTTCATTGCAGCCCTCACCATCTGCCTCTCGTGCTCCTGGTCTCTCCGGGACAGCAGGAAAAACGGCCAGTGTTGTGTGCCTTGATTTGGAAGGTGGGGCTATGGCACAGCTCGTCCTCCACTTGTGTTATTCCTTCCAGGTTATGAACCTGTTTTGCTGTTCTCACCCTCTGCTGAGGGTTTCCCGCAGTCTAGAAGTTTAATTAACGATGGAAGGGCTTGGTGTTTGCTGCAGTGCTAGCTTGAGCACCACACTGAGCTCAGGAAGGATCCAGCTCTCTGCCCCAAGGCTCTTGTGCAGTTGCTATGCTTAAACCATGGTCTGAACTCCACGTTAAAAACCCTAAAGGCAAAGTGTGGATTTCTGTTTAATTTAAATATTCCTGTGTTCTGCAATATATTTCATGGGTAATTTGGACTGGTGTGTGTTACTCTAACCTCTGAGTGTCAATGATTTGAGATGACTGGTACTGTCATCCTTCTCAAAACCAGCCATGTTTTAGGGTTCAGATGTGCCCAGTCTTCACTGCCAAAGAGGAGAAACAGCTTCCCCATGGCTGAGTGAGAAATGAGGGTAGTTTTTACACCAAGCATTGCTGCTGTCTCCACACCATCCCCCTTCCCCACCTTGATTGTTTCCAGCACACCCTGTGGTGGGAGCAGGCTGATTGGCAGCTACGCTTGGAGTAGCTGCATCTATGTAGCCCATCCCCAGCAGCTCTCTCATCCAGACTTTTATTTCCCACTAGAGGAAGGTCCAGTTTATCTTTTAAACTACTTCTGATAGTTTTTCCCACCTGAGGACATCCCATGGTCTTCAGGAGGTGTTGTAGTCTCCCTGAGGTGGAGGAGAGTGCTCTCAGGGATGCCTGTGTTGGTCATTCTCTTGTGCCCCTTCCTCCTTTCCTCCTCTTCTAGACTCTTCTTACCCCAGTGAGATGAGAACACTGTTTTCCTCCATTAGCAGAGTTTCTGTTTCTTCTGCTGCCTGACAACCAGTTTTCAGCAGTACGTTGTTTTTTCTCTCTGCAGGTGATAGTGGACACCCCAACCAGCCCAGTGACCAGCGGCCTCCCGCTCTTCTTTGTCATCACTGTCACAGCTATCAAACAGGTACATACAGGTTTTGGTGAGGGGAGAGGGAGATGCTCTTTGGGACATGTGGTAGAGAAAATGATGAGCTTGTGTTTAAATGCAGTCAGAAGTCACTGCTTCTGGTTGAATGCTTCTCAGGAGGTCAGACATGTACACTGCTGCTTCTGGAGAAGCTGTGTGCTGAGTGTGGCTATTGATCTCCATCATGTTTTGGTGATGTAAACCATCTCTGTGTGTAAGCAAGCCATGAGGGTCAGTAAAGGTTACCGCTGTAGTTCTGGCTTTACTCAAATCTTTCTTCCCTATTTAGAAACTCTCTCCGAGCCTTTGCAGAGATGGGCTCCAAATATAGCCCACACATTGCTCCTGGCTGGTAAAAGGAAGGGACAGGATCTGTTCAACCCCTCAGCTAGTCCCGGGAATACATAGTCTTCATCTTCTTGCGGTGCTAAAAGCCCTTTTCCCTCCCATCATACGCACATGTGCCATTAAAAATTTCCTCTACAGAAGAATTGAATAATAAAAGAAGTTTCTTCTGGAGAGGCTGGGAAGGGAGAGCTAGAGTAAAACCCATCTGCTTCAAATCAGGATGTTTTATCCTTTCAGTGAGGACTGAAGAGGAAGAGTCTCGTCCTGCGTTACCATAGGGAAGAGTCGCAGGGTGCTAAGTGTATTATTCATATTATCAGCCTGTTCTTGCCAACACTGAGAATAATAGAAACGTGTTACAGTAATTTAGCTGCTTGTTGCATGCGCTGCATATAGATTATTTTTGTGTGTTATTTTAATCTGTTCTGAATCTGTCAAATATGCGTATGAAGCTTTTAAAATAAATTGATTCAGTCTGAGCTACTCTGGTTGATGTTTTGTCAGGCATGAAGGAGGTCTGAGGAAGGACTGCTGAATTTATTCTTCCTTTTTTTTTTTTTTAAAAAAAAAACAACCCTCTCCCTCTCTCTCCATCCCTACTCATCCTCTTTCATCAGTTTACTTGCTTCGTTACGAGCTTGTGTTGCCTTATTTGTATGCCTAGGGATACGAGGACTGGCTGAGGCACAGAGCTGACAACGAAGTGAACAAAAGCAACGTTTTCATTGTGGAAAAGGCAAAGCAAGTGCAGAAAGAGAGTGAAAAAATCAAGGTAACTGATAACTACACCCGGGTTCTCTGTTATCCTTGGAGCTGATGGGGACACGAGGGAGTGTGCTAAGGAGGCGAGGGGCTGGGGAGGAGGAATGTGCTGTGGTTAGAGCTGCCCTGGTGTGCTCACTTTCAGATGAGATGCTCAAAGAGCTGTTCCTGGTTATGGAGCAAAGCTGCCTTTGATTGCTTTTGAAAAGCTGTCTCACAAAAGCTGTATCGGGGCTGACAAGTGACAGATCTGTCAGCGTTTTGCGCTTCTCTGGGACAGGCAGTCCTCTTCTATTTCCAACTCTCCCAAGGACACCAGGAAAGTACACTAGCTTTGACGTTAATTTATCACACCGCACTTCAGACAAGTACAGAGTCTTTTGCTTCGTCAAGATTTAGTGGAGGAATAAATGCCATGCCACACGGGCACGCTGAGTTGCTGCTGGGCTGGGTTTACCTGTCGGGCTGTGGAGTGATGCTCGGGGACCTGGGCACCTCTCTGACCCTATTTTCCCTTTTAGCCTAAGTGATTTCTCTCAGGCTTTGAGAGAAGCTAAATCCGTCACCATCTAATAACAGCCAAGATGGCTCTTCATGTAAATGTTTCCTTCTTCCAGGTTGGAGACATAGTAGAGGTGAAAGCGGATGAGACCTTCCCCTGTGACTTGATATTTTTGGCCTCGAGCAGCATTGATGGGACCTGTTACGTCACTACAGCCAGTCTCGATGGCGAGTCCAATTTCAAGGTGATGGGGATGGATGGGGCTGTGTTTGGGAGCTGGTGCTCTGGGGTACTCGGGTGCTTGTGCAGGCGTGTGTGTGTGTGTGTGTGACTTACTGGAGGGTGCTCCCGTGGAGCCCATCCGTGTGGCCACATGGCTGCATGGCTGCGATTACAGCTCCTCCCTCTTTCTGCTCACAGTGGAGCCCATCCCTGTGGCCACATGGCTGTGATTACAGCTCCTCCCTCTTTCTACTCACAGTGCCTCAGCACCAAAGTGCCTCAGGGATTGTTTGGTTTGCTTTTTATCTCCAACAGCTGTTTCTGCTGGCGCTGCCCCAAACTGAATTGATCTTCATCGATGCTTCTTTGCTGCCTTATCACCCATCATGGGGGGCGTGTTAGTGCTCCCCTGCTTGGCCATGAGGTCTGGCAGGGCCCATACAGCAGTGCCTGCAGCTGCTTCAGCTCCCTGCCCACGCCTCTGTTGTTTAGCTGAGCTTTTCAATTGAGATCTGGGACTTTTTTGAGGCAGTTTATCTAGGTTTGCTTGGGGAATACTTCACCAGCTTGAGAAGAAACATCTCATCTGGTTTTCCTTTTCTCCTCTCCCTTAATCAAGCAGTGAAATTTAATATTAGTCTTGCTCAAGATTAATCACAGAATTGTAGGAGTTGGAAGGGACCTCCAGAGATCATCTGGAGATCACCTGCTTTGGCAGGTTCCCTAGGACAGGTCGCACAGGGAGGCATCCAGATGGGTCTTGAATATCTCCAGGTACTCCACAATCCCCCATGGCAGTCTGTCCCAGAGCTCTGTCACCCTCACTGTGAAGAAGTTCTTCCGCATATTGGTGCAGAGCTTCCTGTGCTCCAACTTGAGGCCATTGCTCCTTGTCCTGTCCCTACAGACCACTGAAAAGAGACTGGTTATTTCCCCTTGTGTCCCACACTTCAGATATTTATATCTACTGATCAGATACCCTCTCAGCCTTCTTTTCTCCAGGCGGAACAGCCCCAGCTCACTCAGCCTTTCCTCATAGGGGAGGTGCTCCAGTCCTTTATTCATCTTCATATCCCTCCTCTGGACTCTCTCCAGGAGATCCCTGTCTTTTTTATACCAGGGAGCCCAGAACTGGACACAATACTCCAGGTAGGGCCTGACCAGGGCAGAGCAGGAGGATCACCTCCTTTGACCTGCTGGCCATGCTCCTTTTGATGCACCCCAGGATCCCATTGGCTCTCTTAGCCACCCGAGCACACTGCTGGCTCATGGCCAACCTGTCATCCACCAGCACCCCCAGGTCCTTCTCCTCTTCAGTTAATTTTCTTTCTTTAATCCACTCTTCTCTAAACCAAAGAAAGAAACAAACAGAAAAAAATTATGCCGGGAGACACAAAAATGTGGTTGTGCTTGTGTTTAATAAATATTTATGCAGATACTAGCAACTGCAGTAGTAAAAGTGGAAGACACTTTAAAGTGATGTGATTTATTCTGGCATGCTCTGAAGTCACTGGGAATACTGTTGTCGATCTGATACGTATCGTGTGGGGTCTGTGGTTTGCCTCTTCATGGGCAGCTCTTGGTTGGTACTTGAAGTCTTGTGCAGGGAGCTGGTGCACTGTACTGGTTCCACTCGTGGAGTGGGGCTCCCTTGATCTGTGGGTTGCTGTCAGTGACTGGGAGCTGTCTCCTGTTTCTTGATGAGACGAAGATGAGTTGGAAGGGGGAATAGAAAAGCAAGTGCTGTTTGGGGAAATGGGTTGAATGTTGGGAACCAGGACCAGGGTTTGGTGCAAAAGGAGGGTGAGGGAGGTGCAGTCGGGTACTCGCCCAAACTTGTCTGCGCTCGCAGCTGTTGCCTACCTGCCGAGGGGTTTCTGGTATTTGGGGCATGTCAGGTTGAGGTATGGGAAAGGTGCCTGGTTAAGGGAAACCGGAGCAGAGCGATAAAAAGGGTTTTGTCAGTGTGCTTTGAAGCATGAGTCTTCGGTCATATGTTATCTAGAAGAAGGTGTGTTTTCTAAACACACAAAGGGACTGAGGATGCCAGAGGTGGTGGAATTGAGCAGGATGTGGCTTTGAAGTATCACTCGGTAACTGCAGTGTCCTTGGTGGCAGCAGATGCGAAATCCTGCATGGGGGCTGGGTTTGGTGCTGGTCACTGCAGGAGCAGTTTTGAGTTGTTTCCCAAATGCTGTGATTTATACCAGGGAGTGTGTGTGTGCACATCTGCTTTCAGTTTGAGAAGCCAGGCAGGTTACCCAAGCGGCACGACTGGGTATTTATAATGTCATGACTACGGTGTAACGTAACGGTTCCTTCTGGGATGCAAAAGGAGGGGAGCACAAACATGAGGAGTGGAGGAAGCTTTTTAATGAATTTGTTTATGAAGATGGATAGAGGCAGCCTGCCGTGCAGCCCGCCGTGACTTGGAGCTCTGAGTAGCTCCTATAAATAGAGCCTGGGAGGCAGCGAGCGGATCCTTCGTGGGCTTTCCAGTTAATTGTGAGAGATGAACCTTCACAGCAGCAGCTGCTAAAAATAGGATGGAGTCTGGCAGTGCTCTGCCTGATCCCCGGGTGCTGGAATCTAATTACCTTCAGGAACAGGCAGCCAGGGGGTCCCCAGGAGCACCTTTGCTCCAGGGGGGCACATGCATTCTCACCCCCCCAGCCCCAGCTGGAGTGGCAGCTGGTCCCCGGGGCAAAATTGAAGATGCTCTGCTTTTGGTCTGTGCCTTTCTGAGCAGATACTACAGCAGGAGGGAGCTGCTGAATTTCTCTTAAGCTTATTGACTCAAGTCTTTCTTTGATGCTTCGGCTGTTTTGTGGGAGCGGGGCTCGGGCGAGCTGCTGGAGCTGCTGAGCCTTTGCATGCTGATATTTTAAGTAAAACATGGGCTGTATTGCTGGGGGATCTTGTGGTGACGCTGCTTCTGCTCCTCTGCCCAGACTCACTACGCAGTGCGGGATACCACCGTGCTCTGTACGGACGAAGCCATTGACACCCTCACTGCCACCATCGAGTGTGAACAGCCACAGCCTGACCTCTACAAGTGAGTCTGCTCCTCCCACGCATCCCTCTCCTCCTGCACATCCTGCCCTGGTGCTGCCTGGTGTCATCTCCCTGCAGGCACCTCAGCACCGTCACTTAGGGGATCGAATAAGTTACAGTTCTGTGGAGCAAAGAGCATTTTATTTTCATCAGAGACCAAAAGGTTTCTCAAGGCAGCGATAAGCTGGAGGGCTTCTTCCATATGAGGTTGGCAGATTTGGCGCCACACTTCTCCAGGGTTTGGTTTCTGGAGCAAAACCTCCCTGGTGCAACACTTGTCATGACAAGTGGAACGGTCTATGTGTCTGTTCTTGGGCCACTCGACCCCCAAGTAAATGCATTGGGCTGAATGACTTCCAGGAGTAAGTGGACTTTGTGATTAAATGGCATTGAAGGCAGTTTGTTCTCTGTGATGAGGATGTGGTGGGGTGCATAGCACAGGTGCTGCTCCTGGGGAGCACCCCCAGCCATGGGAGATGCGTGGCTTCTCCCAGTCACCAGTGCAGCCCCTCCTCTGCAGTGCTGAACCCCCAGATAGACTCACATAAGTGTTTGCTTCCATCTCCTGTGAAGGACTCTCTTTAGTGTCTGTAGGAGCTGTGTATAACACTAATGTGCTTGCAGTACAAGTTTCTCAATCTGCTTTTATTGCAGATTCGTGGGAAGAATCATCATCTACAGAAGCAACCAAGAGCCCGTAGCCAGGTTGGTCTTGCAGACATCTTGCTGGCCCCCTCAGGGAAGTTGAGCATCTACATCAGACTTCAGGGGTTTGAACTTGTGCTGCTGTCCTTAGGGAATGGTTGTTTTTCCTTTAACTGTTCCAAATATTTCATTCTGTAATCAACCTCTCAGCTTACACTCTTCTGCTGTCCTGCAATTTCTTTGAGCCCCTCCTGGGAAAGCAGTGCAGGACCTTCCTTGCTGGTGGGAAGCACATTTACTGGGCAGTGGCAAAATAGAGTTTTTTAACTAAATAAGCAAATAACATCCAGGCAGCAATATCACTGGAGCGGTGCCAGCTGTGTTTCATGCTATGGTGGATCTACCCTCACCTTGGAAGCAACAGAGGGTCATGGTTGGGATTTTCAAAGAGAAATAAAACCAGAAATGGGAGCAAAATAAGCCATTGGTTTTGATGATGCCATTGATGGACTGTGCTGGAAGGGAGAGGTTCTCCACACTTTTAAAATCAAGATTTCATATAAGTAATAGAATGTGTTAGATTGGAATGTTTTGCACTTATTCCTCAAAAACCTTCCTGATAATCCCTGTGAAATTTGGAATTTTGAGCACCAAAAATAGTCTGCCAAAGATGAAACAGAAATATGAGTATATAAAGAGGAAAACAAAGCTTAATGCCCAATTTTACATATAAATCAAGTAATCGGATCGAAAGAACATCTGTTTAGGTTTAGAATCTATCTCTGCATCTAAAGTATAAAGGAGCTTGAATGTTCTTTGAGTGATAATAATGTTACAACCTCTTTTATGTTTAGGTCTTTGGGTCCTGAAAACCTGTTGCTGAAAGGTGCTACCCTCAAAAATACCAAGAAGATTTATGGTGAACAGTTTTTTGTTATTTATTTAAATAGTTCTGATACATAATGACAAATGCAGATGTTTGATGCTAAATCTGGAGGGGGAAAATACTTCTGTGCTGCCTGTCTGCCACCATCCTATGGTTGCCTTTGCTATGCAAGTTGATTGCAAAGTTGACAGGGTGAAGTTAGGAGGTAACTGGTTAGATCTGTGGTGCTGATCGACCTCAGCAAGGTGTTTTCTTTGGCTTGAGATATGAAGAGCAGGGAGTTGTTCCCAAAACCGTGCTGAAAATGTGTGCTGGGATCACAGTCCCAGGCACTAGTGATTGAAGGTGACGGCTGTTAGGGAAGACTGATGTTTTCTCTGACTGTATGTGATCCATAGGCTTTTTCTCCATGCTCCAGGATATATGTAATTACATTATTTAGCAGCCTCAGAGGTTTCTGTAGCTGAACAGTCCTTGGGTAATGCCTCTTTCTTCAGCTGGGATTTGAGTTTCATGTAAACACCGATGCACCTTAGGGCTGAGTGCAACCTGGGTCCCTCCTGGGCTGCAGTCCCTGATGAGCCCTGCTTTAATGCTCTGTAGGAGTTGCGGTCTATACTGGGATGGAAACGAAAATGGCTTTGAACTACCAAGGGAAATCTCAGAAACGATCTGCTGTAGAAAAGTGAGTATTTCTAGTTGGCAAAAAGAGAGTAATCAGTAAAAGCTGTTGGGTTTTTCATAGATGGTTTGTACAGAAATAATCCCCTAATCCACTGCTTTTTGTTTCAGATGCCCTTGCATTGTAGAGAAAATTTGTGTATTTGATTATTAAGCCTGTCTTTGAAGAAGCTGCATTTAGTAACTTTTTTTATTTAAAAAGAGAATTAGGAAATGTTAAAATATGTGAACTGACCCTGAATATCAGCACTGTCGAAAGCACTTCTGTAATTCCCGTGTGTATTAGGAAGAAATCCTTCCTGGGAGGGTGGAAAGGTCCTGGCACAGGATGCCCAGAGAAACTGTGGCTGCCTCTGGATCCCTGGCAGGGTTCAAGGCCAGGTTAGATGAGGCTTTGGATACCCTGGGCTGGTGGAGGGTGTCCCTGCCCATGGCAGGGGGTTGGGACCAGATGGGCTATGAGGTCCCTTCCAACCCAAACCAGTCTGGGATTCTGTGAAAAGTAAGGAAGTCTGGTTCCTGCTTGTTTGCATGATTTTCTATATAAATATAGCTGTAAGAATTTTAAAAAGAAACCTATTTTTCAGATCTATCAACGCTTTCTTGATAGTGTATTTGTGCATCCTATTGAGCAAGGCTACTGTGTGCACGACTCTGAAATATGTTTGGCAGAGCAATCCATTTAATGATGAGCCTTGGTACAATGAGAAGACTAAAAAAGAGAGAGAAACGTTCAAGGTAAGTGGATTTGTATTTCAGCACCTCCTCCAGCTTTATTTATTCTGACAGTTTTATTTCACCTGATCGTGTCTGCTGCCAGCCCTGCAAGTCTCATTTGCTGGCTGGAAGTGCTGTCATTTCCTTCAGTCCCTCCTGCTGTTTGCAATTCTTTCCTGCCTCTCTCGGGCTTGTGTGTCGTGATGCTTGTGTGGAGTGGGGCAAAGCTTTAATAAATGCTATATATTACATAAATGCAAAGCCTAGTTTAACCTGGGTCCTTACCCGAATTTACCTTTTGGCTTTGAATAGATAAACTGAGGCCACATTAACCAGCTTCTTGCTGAAACTCAGGCAGTTAAGCCTGAAAGAGTAAGCATTGAGTGTGTAGAAATCAGTTATTTGATGGATTATTGAGAATGCCTTAGAGGGATGTCCCTGCATCAGCTGTACACTTGTCATAGCTTGACTGCTCTCAGGCCACATGCTCCTTGTTTCTAGTTACTTGAGATCAGAGTGAGCCTATAGCACTGTATCCTTGAGAGGAATGCCCTGAATAAAACATTGTCTTGGTCACTGTGAAGCAGTAAGAGATGCTCCTGTATTACACCCTTTTAGAGCTGCAGAAGGTAGTCAGATTTTCTGCATCAAAGGAAAATGGGGTTTGGCCCAAAATCTTGACTGTATTCGTTTTCAGGAGTGTTTTACTTTTTTCTGATTTGCCTTAGAAGAAAAGCTGTCTAAAACCCAAGAGGTGTTGTTCTAAACTGCCCCTGAGTTATGCCTGAGGGGCACAGACTGCATCTCCTCCTCTTTCCATCGCAGGTCTTGCGGATGTTCACAGACTTCTTGTCGTTCATGGTCCTCTTCAATTTTATCATCCCAGTCTCCATGTATGTTACAGTAGAGATGCAGAAGTTCTTGGGCTCCTTCTTCATCTCCTGGGACAAGGAGTTGTATGACGAAGAAATAAAAGAGGGAGCGTTGGTGAACACCTCAGACCTGAACGAAGAGCTTGGGCAGGTCAGAACGTGCTCCGTTTGCATCTGCTTTGGATGAAAACGTGGACAAAAATTGTCCTCCCTGATAGGAACCCTCGTTGTGTCCGTCCCTCGCGGTCTCCTCGGGGCACTTTCCATTTAACGTGATCCTACGCGCTCTGCAAAATGGATAAGATTATAAATAGTGCATGAAAGAGCAGGAATTGGGTCATGCCGATTTGTTTCCATATTGGGGAATATCAGGGGCAGCGCTCTGCGTGTCAGGGAGGTTTGCTTTCACTGCCTCAATTAAAAATTAAAAATACTCCATCTCTTTGAGGATTAACCAAAGTGTCTGGCCAGTCGTTCCTCTGGGTGCTGCTGGCTTTGCTGGAGCAATTCAACAGCTTAGGCTTCCCTTTCTTATCTCCATCAGGAGAGACTGAGCGTGACGTACGAGTAGTGACTCCTGCTTTTTACTTTGCTTAAAATAAAACAAATTTGGAGTAGCAGTTACCTAATTTAAATACAGCACCAAAATGAAGATTCCCCAAAGGAGGCGGCAGAGGTGCTGCAGCAGCTCTAAGCTCCAGGAGCTATAGCAAAGGATGCAATAAAGAGGATGAGGGGAAGAGGAAGAGCCTGGAAACAGATTTTTAAGGCTTCAGGAGCTGCCTCCTGCCACCCATGTAATGGGCTGAAAACCAAATGAGCTGCTCTGAGGCATGAAGTAGTAAAACTGACACAGTGGTGAGGCACCTGCATCTATTTGGGGGGGGTCAGGTTAGGGTAGGAGATGCATTAAAATGCCCCAGCCTTTGGGGTTTTGGGGGGCTCTTTCCTTGGCGCATGGGGCTGGGGGTGCAGCAAGGCAGCTTGCCTGCTTTTAGGTGGAGTACGTCTTCACGGACAAAACCGGGACCCTGACGGAGAACAGCATGGAGTTCATTGAGTGCTGCATCGATGGGCACAAGTACAAAGACTGCATTTCGGAGGTGGATGGCTTCTCTCAGACTGATGGACCCCTTAAATATAATGGCAAAGCAGAAAAGGTAAGAAATCTGCATGTTGGTGACTCTTGAGGGTTTTGTGGTTGGCTCCTGCCTGGGTACATGCAGCAGGAGCTGGGTGGGGAGGGTGAGTTCTTGTGTTTTGGGTGTGTTAAACATGCATGCACAAAAATCACAGCCAAGTGCTTGCGAGGTGGGCTCAATGTGCAGCACTGGGGTGGTAACGAGCCCTCCCTCACTCCTGCCTAGAGCCGTGAGGAGCTGTTCCTGCGAGCCCTCTGCCTGTGCCACACTGTTCAGATCAAGGAAGCAGACCAGGTGGATGGGCTGATTGGACATCCAGAACGCAAATACACCTATATTTCCTCTTCCCCAGATGAAATTGCATTGGTGAAAGGTGCAGAAAAGTAAGAATATGAAGGTGTTGGGTTTTTTTTTTTTCTTCCCTCTCTATCAGTGGGAGGGAGGTGAGGGTTATCTGAAGACTGTAGAACCCTTTCCCTAGTCAAGACTGCATCTGTTGTGCTACCAGCATTGGGTCTGGCCCACATCCCTGCATATACCTGCAAGCCTGTGGGCTTAAGCGAGCTCTCTAAAAGGGATACCCTGTAAAGGGTCTCCTCTGAGCAACTTCTCCAGAGGCTGTGGCTTGTACTCGCTGCTGAGAGTAGCCCCAGGGTGCTGCTGTGCCTGGCTGGGGCAGAGCCTTTTCTGCAGCAGCCCCCATGACCACGTGTTTTAACCCCCTGTGAAATGCAGACCGGGTACTGTGTGTGCATTGCAGCAAATTAGTGTGCAGTGGCAAAATACTGGATGGGTTTCTTTTAGCAAACCCATGTTTGAACCCTGCTGAATTTGCGGAGTGCTGGGTTGGACAGGGCTTTGAGCATCCTGACCTAGAGGAAGGCACCCCGGTCATGGCAGGGGACTCAGTCTAGGTGATCTTTAAGATCCCCTCCAATCCAAACCGTTCTGTGATTGTACACTATTGCCAGCTCCTGGATTTTAACAGAGGCTGTTGCAGCTGTATATACATGCTCATGGCTTGTAAATCTGTTGGAGACCCAGGGGACTGTGTCCAGAGGCCTTCAGTGTCTGTGTGCTGCAGTGCCCGGCTCTCCAGGTCATGGGAGCAGTGCCAGAACATCATATCAGCCTCTGCACGGAGCAAGGAAATGTCTAGCCAAGCTTTTTGGCTCAGGCTTGCCAACTTCTTTGCTTTCTTCTCCAGTACAGGAAGTAAAATGAGAACGTTGCTAATGTACAATGTGTGCCAACGGGTGTTTTCACTGTTGTTCTGTCCTTTTCTTTATTGACAGGTATGGTTTCGCTTTCCTAGGGCTTGAAAATGATTTCATGAAAGTACGAAACCAAAAGAATGAGACTGAAATGTAAGTGCTGCAGGGGCTGCTGAGGAACAGGGCTGCTGGTGCTGCACCAGCTCCCTCCCGGTGTCATGGCCAGCCTGGCCAGGTCAGGGCTGCCCTCAGACCATGTGAGGGCTGCCATCAGACCATGCTGACCCTGCCCAGAAATCCCTGTTCTTGGTAGAGTGAGCACAGCATGGTGCAGGCTGAAAGGCTCGCTTGCAAAAATCTGCTGGTGGTTTCAGCGCCGCCTAAATTCAGGTCCCTTTAGTGCCTGCAGTTCCTTATGTGCGTCCTTCATCTGTGCTTGGCTGTGCAGATGATGCCCAGGATTTGCCCCTGACCTTACAAAGAGCCCCCCACACAGTGGGCTACTCTAAGCCTAAACTGCACAATATGGCTCTGCAACTCTCTTCCCCACCAAGCCAAAAATAATTAGATTTTCCCCAGGGCTCACAGCTTGTGGGACATCTGGGAGCTGCTGGTGTAACCCCAGCGCTCCCTGAGAACTTGCCTTCACAAGCAAGTTTCACTTCTTACTCCACTTTTGGGGGAACTTCTTGTTTAAACTCAGAGCCAGTGTCGCTGTATGTGGCACGTGGAGCCCCACTGCCTGCTGAGCTGCTGGTGGGCACCCACACCCTCAGCCCCTGGCTCAGAGCAGCACCAGAGGGGTGTTTTTTACTCCACTTTCTCACTCAGTCGCTGAAAAAAGTACATCACCCAGTGGGTGCTGCCACTTGTAGGGTGTATCGATTTCTGCAGCTCATTGTTAATGATTTTCTGTCTTAGGTACTTTTCTTTTACTGTGTCTAAGCTCTGGGTTGGGTTTTTTGGGTTTTTTTTCAAAGGTACCAACTTCTCCATGTGCTGAACTTCGATCCAGTCCGTCGCCGCATGAGTGTCATTGTGAGAACCACCACAGGTACATGCTTCTGGAAAACTTGTCCTCTTTATTGCTGCACTCTGTGTGTGTCATGACACGTGCTGGAGCCCAGAGAGGCTAAATTGTCAGGTCTTCTTAGCTGGTCTAATTAAGTTCTGGTTGGGACAGTGTTAATTTTCTGCATAGCAGCAGTTGGGGCCCAGCAGCAGATAAGGGGGAGGACAGGGACAACCTATGGAGACCTTCCTGCTGGCTTTGCTCCAGACTGGAGATACAAATACAGGGGTGGGACATCTGAGACCTACCCCTGAGCAGGGATGAGTTTTCATGGGGGTAACAGATAAAAATTCAGAGGTCACCGTCCTGCTCAAATTTCAGTCCCGTAAGGTATGGGATGCTGGCTTTACCCTCTCTGAAAAGGTTCCCGAGGCTTCTAAATAGGAAAAGATAAACTGCTTTGTCCAGGCTGTTGCAGAAAGCTCCTCAGAGGCGGGTAGGGACACCTGATGTCCCAGCTTGAGGTCAGACAGCGCTTTGCACAGGTTAGTGCAGGTCACTCTCAGTAAACAACAGGGTTTCTTCTCTTAGTCCTGCCCAGTTTCCTTCCTCTGCATCATCTGCTGGCTGTGGAAGTGTTAAGTCTTTGTATGGCTTGTGAATGCTAAAAGCTATTTATAATTTGCTTTTAGGAAAGTTGCTTCTCTTCTGTAAAGGAGCAGACTCCTCTATTTTTCCAAGGGTACAGCAAGAAGAAATCCAACAAACAAAAGTCCACGTGGACCGCAACGCTATGGTGAGCACACGAAAGGAACTTGGCTGGCTCCTGGGATCAGGAAAGCCTTATTCCAAAAATAGGGATGTGACCTTGCTTTGTAGGGAAGTGTTGAAAATCTGAGTGTCACTTCACGTTTTGAAGCCAGGCTTCTTTCCTTTTCTGTGTTTTTTGGCTTCCACCTTTACTTGACTTTCGATATACTTACATGGTCTCCATCACAGTCGTGCCCAAGCATCTCCCGATCAAGTTTAAAATAGAAATAACAATAGGCTGTCTTCTGTGGAGGGAGAGGTGCCTGGTGTCAGTCATGGGGCCACCTGGCCCTGTTCTCCGTGCTGGATGCACGCTCTGATTTCCTCCTCTAGGTTTCTCTCTGCCATATTATGTATTACAGATACTCTGGGAAGAAGTTACTGTGTAAACACAGAGAAACCAGTCTTTTGACTCAAGCTGACAAAGGGCCCTTGTGTCAGGGTCAGCGCTGGTAGAAAGCGCTGATGGGGAAGAGAAGCACCAACCCTAAAGGGAGGAGCTGTAGAAAATTGGGTTTTTAGGGGACATGTCTGCTTTATTTTCTTTCGTTCCTCCTCTCAGGATGGTTACCGAACCCTCTGTGTGGCTTTCAAAGAACTAACTCAAAAGGAGTATGACAAAATTGACAGGCAGCTTAACGAAGCTAAGATGGCTCTGCAGGACAGGGAGGAGAAGATGGCAAAGGTTTTTGAAGACACAGAAGCAGACATGCACTTGATCGGGGCTACTGCCGTAGAAGACAGGTAAAGAGGTGACCACCCACCACTGACACTGTGGTACCTGGGGCTTCTTCCTGACACTGTAGCGCAGAACAGCCAGACAGATGCTGCAGGTGTCCAGGGCAATTAATTATCTGTGGTACAACCCATTGCACAGTGCCCTAGTTGCTAAAATTGGCTGGTGGAGTAGGAATTAGGATTTATTAATGAAACTACAGAAGTACTTGTGCTT
This sequence comes from Zapornia atra, assembly GCA_013400835.1. NCBI lineage: Eukaryota > Metazoa > Chordata > Aves > Gruiformes > Rallidae > Zapornia > Zapornia atra. The sequence goes on along the minus strand of VZTU01022381.1, from coordinate 662,895 downwards.
CTAGAGAGTGAATTAAGCACATGGTGTTAACTAGTACATCAAAACAAATGCAGTTTCACATGCAGTTAGAGGGACTGTGTAAATTAAACTCTTACTCTTGACTCTTAGGTCTTGCAATATAAAGCAGTGGTTTTTTTTTTTTGGCTGCAAATAAAAATTTGGGATTGCTGACTTCTAATCCTTATACCTATGGCAAGCAGTCTCTCCAGCATGTAGAAAATCAATTAACTTCTCTTGAGCTGGTATTTCCAACCTGCAAAATAAGGATTATGGGGATTAAGTGTGAGCCAGTCTGGGGAGTGACGTTCTTGCTTCTGCTCGCAGGCTGCAGGAGCAGTCGGCGGAGACGATCGAAGCTCTGCACGCAGCTGGCATGAAGGTTTGGGTGCTGACAGGAGACAAGATGGAAACTGCCAAGTCCACCTGCTATGCTTGCAGGCTCTTCCAGACCAGCACCGAGCTGCTGGAGCTGACGGCGAGAACGGTAGGCGGGAGCGAAAGAAAGGAGGATCGGCTCCATGAGCTGCTGATGGAGTACCATAAAAAGCTGATTCAGGATGTTCCCAAAAACAGGGGAGGCCTGAAGAGGTAAGTGAGCAAGAGCAGCCAACCTGTGGGCGTTTGGGATGCGGGTGTGAGGTTTATGGAGAATTAGGAGCGTGTTGTGGCCCTGGGGACTTGCAGACACTGAGCCTGAGTCCTTTGCTTGTCATCTAGTGTTGGCTGGATTGGAACTTCATTACCTGGTTAAATCCAGTCTTCTTAAGATCACTGAGCCCATCAAAAGGAACTGGAAGTTTAACACAAAAGCAGTTTATTTTCCATTAAGGTGATCCAAGTGGCTAGCTTGACTTCCTAAAGTCTGATTTTACTTCAAATGTGTTCTTTGTGTCCCAGAAGCTGGACATTGAGTCAAGAGTACGGCCTGATTATAGATGGCTCGACGCTGTCGCTGATACTCAACCCTTCTCAGGACTCCAGCTCTAGTAACTACAAAAATATATTTCTACAAATCTGCTTGAAGTGTACTGCAGTCCTCTGCTGTCGGATGGCTCCTTTGCAGAAAGCACAGGTAGTTACCCTACTTCTAACCCTCTGAAGCACATCGTTAGGTGATGTGGTGTGCTTTTAATCCATCAGCTGGGACTTGACCTGATTGTCTTAATCAGCTACGGCTTCTCCAGGCTGTGTGGAAGCCTTGTCTGAGCTTCAAAGTGTGATGGAAACATAGCAGTCTTTCAAATCTGATTGTAAAAACCTTTGTTTAATATGATTGCAGGAAGCCACGAACCCAAGCCAATTAGAAATAAACAAAAAAACCTCATATTTCTTCTTTTTTCCTTTCCATATTTGTCAAGTGCAGCTTGTGACTTCCTCAGGCCAACTCATAGTATCCAAACCTGATGAGTGGCACACTTCTGCTCCTCTTCCATGGGAAGGTTTCCTGAAATGAGTTAGAGCTCCCATCTTTGGGAGAGCAGAAGGGAAGGACAGGATGCTGCTCCCTGGGATTTGTTTTTAAATCCTGTCCTTCAGCCCTGTGCTGAGGATCTTGGCTTTTGCGCTGATTGGCGTTTGTGAAGGAAATAACAAGTTTGGTTTTTTTAAATCTGACCTCTCCAGGTGTTGTTTTGCTGCTGTAAAAACCCAGCTACATGTCCTTGGGGAGGGGGGCTCTTTTAAGAGGGACAGATTTTTACTGAACTCTTGATTTCTGCTGCCTTAAACTCTTTCAGATCGTGCGAATGGTGAAGAACACAAAGGGGAGCCCCATCACGCTCTCCATAGGGGATGGCGCGAATGATGTTAGTATGATATTGGAAGCACACGTTGGAATTGGTAAGACCCCCTGGTGATGCCCAAGACCCTGCTGCTGTTGCTGGGGTTCACTGTTGAGGTGCAGTCAGTATTTCTGATGGCACATGCTTAAACGGATCCCACTGCAAAATGCTGGAAGACCACAGTTGCTTTCTTTGGAGCTGGGGTTTGACTCCAGATGAATGCCTGGGCTCATCATATACTGCTCATCTTTCATAGTTAAACTCTTTTTATCAGTGATAAACTCTGGATTGCATTAAAAAAACTCCAGCTAAATTCACGGTGGTAAAGGTTGCTTGCTGTTCAGAGGAAGAATGGAACAAGTAGCAAGCAGATGGACGATGACTGGCAGCTGTTGCAAAAGCAGAGCAAGGAAAATACCAGGCTTTATTGGGCTAACTTGTCTCAGCTGCTCATAACACAGCACTGAGGGCCCACAAGTGTTTCCTGAGGGCTGATGCCCGGTTCTGCTGTGTGTGTCCTGTCCATACAACTGCCATCAGGCTGGAAACAATCCTCCTTTCTGCAGATTGGTGTCACAGATGCAGGAGATACAGGAGGTTTTTTTATAATAGGAAATACTGGAGATGTTTTTATAATGCTGCTGAAAAAGGATGGATGGAAAAGAAAGGACAGCCTGTTTATTTGGGGCTGTTGGAAATGTCGTGGAGCCCTCTTGTGAATGGGGTCCTGGGGCAGTTTGTTTGGACGTGGCTTTTCAGCAAACAAAAGTGCCTTTCTTGAGCTCCGCTCTGCAGGGATGTCTTGGGAGGCTGAGCATCCCCAGTGAAGTAACTGGGCTGTGTGAGATGCTGGCAAGTCCCTGGGGAAACCAATTCCTTATCTTTTATCAGGTTTGCTTAGATACTCTTCACCACATAGGAACTGAGACACCAAAACTAAATATAGCTTCAAAACTCCAGAGGCAAATCTGACTGTCATAGAGCCAAAACCACACTGAGTCCCGCAGCACATCAGTGTGTTTCTCTCCTGGGGCAGGCAAGAGAGAAATGTGGCCTTTGTCACGCCTTGGGACACTGAGCAGTGTGAGCAAATGTAGCATCGGTCCAAATTCCAGTCCCTTGGGGATTAACCCCTTGTCATGCTTGTGTCTGCAGGTATAAAAGGCAAAGAAGGTCGTCAGGCTTCCCGAAACAGCGACTATGCTGTGCCAAAGTTTAAACACTTAAGAAAATTGCTACTAGCACATGGGCATTTATATTATGTGAGAATAGCACACCTTGTACAGTATTTCTTCTATAAGGTAAGGAGGCATCTGCAGCTTTTCTCCTTGTTTAAACTATGGATTTCTTTGACAATAGGAAGAAGCAGTAAACAGGAAAAAGAAGTTTAGGTTATTCTGTGGCTCTGATTCCTGTCCCTAGAGCAGGCTGCCTCTGCCCTGTGATGTTGATTTGATAGCAGGGCTCACTGGGGAATGGGAACATGGCTTGCTTCCAGCCTCTTCTGCAGATGCTAACTGCTCGTTGGGTTGGTTTTGTGCTTGGTGGAGAACAGTGCCCTAACTTGGCTGATATTAGAGTCTCAGGTGCTTATGTCTGATCACAGGAGAAATTCTTTGGATTTAGATTTGAGTAGCCAAGTGCTTCCCCACTAACTCTTTGTCTTCTGTTTCCCCAGAACCTTTGCTTCATTTTACCGCAGTTTTTATACCAGTTCTTCTGTGGATTCTCACAGCAGGTAACTTCCAGTAACGTGTCTATAAAGCCAGGATCAAAAGCGAGAGGCACAGTGAGGCTTCCTAGCAGAGATCTGGCTTTTGGCATCCTGTCCCTTCCTCACCTCACTTTAGAGGACAGTAGGAACCAACCTTGTTGCTCCGCACCATGTCTGGAGCGTGCTATTTTTGAGACCTGTAACTGAAAAGAAAGACATCTGCATGCTTTCTTTTTACCAACCACCACCCAAAAACACAAGTAGACAACTTCCCCAAGCAATGAGAGGCTTAGCTGGTTTGTCAGCACCTGATGTTACTACTTCTACTTCTCTTAAGAGAAAAAAAGTTTCAAAGGCTTCCTGATCTTTTCTTCACTGCTGTGTTTCCTTGCATTAAAGGGATGTCTGCAAAGGAAGAACAGTTGGTTCTTTCATGACAGCCTTTAAAAAAAGACACACGTTGTGTGTCGTCAGAGACACTTGTCCAAGTGAGCGTCAGAAGGGTAGAGCTGTGTGGTGGGTGGGCTAGTGCCTGGAGACAAGAGCTTTGGCTTTTGTGTCTCTTTGGACTCAAAAGTAATGGTAAGGAAGAGTCAATGATAGGACATCATTCTCTGCTTCTCTCTGCAGAACCACTTGTTTCTTTTGTGGGTTTGTTTTTTTTTAAAAAAAAGCTGTATTTCTTCTAAGCCAGCCTAGTCTTCAGAATCATGGGAGACATCAAGTATATTAACAGAAACAGTGGCACAATGGCAGCTACAGAAAAGCTGTAATGAGGGCTGTTTAATCACGTTTTCCTGGAGAATGAGCTGGAGATGAGACCAAACAGTTAGAAAAGTTCTCTGTGGTGGGAGCAGGGTCCCAGCCACGCAGCCTGCGGGTGCCGTGGCCTCCCCAGCATTGCACAGTGTGACCCTGGTGAAATCCAGCTGTCCTGTACAGCTGTGGCAAGGGGATGAACCCATCGTGTATATGAGGAGGCACAGAAACTTTTGATCTCTTTTGGGGGGGTGGGGCTGTGTAAAACGTTAAAGTGGAATTTCTGTCTCATTTTACCCTTTCTTCTTTTAAGCCGCTGTACGATGCTGCTTATCTGACCATGTACAACATCTGCTTCACATCACTACCTATCCTGGCTTACAGCCTCCTGGAGCAGCACATCAGCATTGACACGCTGACCTCAGATCCTCAGCTGTACATGTAAGTAGCACGGGGCTGGGTAAGCCCCTGCACAACTTGGTTAGCCACTGTCTAAGTTTTGCTGGTGGAGGAGTGTAAGCAGGTGTCCCTGTCCCATGTCAGTGGTGGGGTCACCCTGAACCTCAGAATACTGCTGGCTGTGTCCATGCTGGCTCTGCAGCTGTGCTAGTGCTAAGCAATGTCCTATTTACTGCCTGTTTCTACTTATTTATGCTCTCTGACTGTATCCAGTCGAGCAAATTGCACTACTATGTCTCTCTAAAAAAACCCAAATAACAAAACAACTCCAGGTGAAGTTCTTCATCTGTAAGAAAAATCAAGCAGTGAGATGTAACCAGACTGTTCATTCACGCTGGTTTTGAGCCCGGCAGTGTGAGCCAAGCACCTGATAGTGTGTAATGGATGGAGGGGAGATCTAGCTTTTAGGAGGGAGGAAGATCCATTCATTTACAGAAAGATGAATGTTTCTGAAACGCAGCTCAGGCAGGTAGTTTCTCAGCCTGTCTAAATGGATATCCTCCCCAGGCTTCCCCTCTGCAGGCCAAATCCCTGTATCAGAGATTATTATGGAGAACTCTGCTCCACATATTTTCAGCTGTGCTGTCTTTGGAAAGCCCAGTTTAAGAGGACACTGCCTTTCTCTGCTTTCCTGGTTTCTTTCTCCCCTTCTATGGCGGCAATTGAGGGGGGCTCCAACCTCCCAAGGAAACAGAGATGCTTTCCACCTTCCTCCCACCCCTGCCCACACGCTTGGGTGCAGCCCTTCAGCAAGGACTAAGGAAGATTCTTTTGTGGGGGGAAGCCCCTGTTCATGCATTGCTGTTGGTAATTCTCTGTCTGGCAGTATGCTCTGAGCCAAGCTCATCCCTGTGGCAAGAGACCAGGACAGGGCTGCTCTGGTCAGTGCCCTGTGCAAGCCCTGTTATGCAGAACAGAATGTCAAGAGTTGGAAGGGACCTTGAAAGATCATCTAGTCCAACCCCCCTGCCAGAGCAGGATCACCCAGACTAAATCGCACAGGAACGTGTCCAGGCAGGGTTTGAATGTCTCCAGAGAAGGAGACTCCACAACCTCTCTAGGCAGCCTGTCCCAGGGCTCTGTCACCCTTACAGGGAAAATGTTCCTCCCTATATTCACATGGAACTTCCTCTGCTCCAGCTTGCACCCACTGCCCCTTGTCCTATCGCTGCCCATCATGACAAGAGCCTGGCTCCATCCTCCTGACTCTTGCCCTTTACGTATTTATAAACATTAATAAGGTCACCCCTCAGTCTCCTCTTCTCCAGGCTAAAGAGGCCCAGCTCTCTCAGCCTGTCCTCCTAAGGAAGGTGTTTCACTCCCTTCATCATCTTGGTGGCCTTGCGCTGGACTCCTTGAAAGAGTTCTGTGTCCTTCTTGAATTGAGGGGTCCAGAACTGGACACAATATTCCAGGTGTTGTCTCACCAGGGCAGAGGAGAGGGGGAGAAGGACTTCTCTTTGACCTACTAACCACCCCCTTTCTAGTACACCCCAGGATGCCATTGACTTTCTTAGACATGAGGGCACATTGCTGGCTCACGGTCATCCTGCTGTCCCTCAGGACCCCCAGGTCCCTCTCACTTACACTGCTTTCCAACAGGCCAGCCCCCAACCTATTCTGGTACCCAGGGTGTTGTATGATGCTGTGTGTTGTACCATTGTGTGATGCTGCTCAGCCCTGGCAGAGCTGTGTGTGGCAAAGCCATGCTTCAGCTGAGAGCGGTACCTTTGCAGGGACAGTGAAGGGAGTCAGCAGGTACCCAAAGATAATGCATGAAAACTGCTTTTAGGTGTAGAAAATTCAGCAAGGGCAGTAAGGCCTGGAAGGGGCCGTGGGTATTTCTACAAGAAGTACTCAGATCCAGGAGCGATTGGACCTCTGTTTCTCCACTTGTGTGGCAGAATGCCACCATGTGTATTTTTAATTCAATTGGTAATTGAATATTGCACAGCACAGAGCAGTAACAGCAGCTCCCCCACCCCGGGCTGCCTAATCCCTGGGGTCTGTTGGTTGAAGGAAAGCAGATGAATGGTGCAGGCAGAAAGCTTTAGGTTGGCTGTTTGTGGCTCTGCAAGTGCTGCTGAATGCAGAACGACCGCTGTGCCTGTGCCGTGCACAGCGCTGAGCTGCTGCAGTGCAGATCTCCAGTCTGAGGAGCCCTACAAAGCCCGTTTACGATGAGCACCACGGGACACAACCATGAATGTGAAATGGAGCTTGTGGTGAGGGGGTCGGTTGTATTTTCTCTCTCTCCTTGCAAGAAAGGCCGCTCACAGTCTGGTTTACACATACTCCTTCCTTGTACCCACATTGCAGTGTGTTAGAGTGTTGTTGCTGTGTTGTTGTGCACAGGATTTGGTAGGGTTTGCGGGGTTTTTTGGTGAAAACACAGTTATAGGAGCCTGGCACCATGCTGGTTTGCAAGCTGTGTCTAGCTGAGATTGGATGTGTTGCTTGAACCATTAGGTAGCAAAATGAGAAGAGAACTGGGAATTTTGGTTTCATCTCCCATCAGTCTTCAAATTTTAAAGAAAGTGATCTGAAAATACAATGATGCAGAAGGGTTGGGATGTTTAACTCCCCCCTGCCCTGATAGCTGCCCTCCACTCCATGGGCATGGCATGCAGAGCTCTGCCCGTAGCGCGTCCATTTGCTGCCGCCTTCGTGCCACACCTCACCCTATATTCAGCCAAGAGCCTCCTGCTACAACCCCCGTGTTAAAAACACCCACCATACGATTTGGGGGGTTATTTTTAGCCTGTGCAGAAAAATGCTGCTTCCAGAAACAGGACTTGCAGAGCTTTGTGTGCTCAACAAAAAAAGGGAGGAACGTGCCATAGAGTTGCTGCATCCCACATGGCTCTTTCTGTTTTAGCATCTCCCTGATTTTAAAATCCATCACTTAACGTGAGAATGTGTGGGTAGTGTAGGGTTCAGTGGAGAGGCTCAGGACAGCGTTACAGCTCTTCGCTTGGGACTGGCTTGGGTTTTAATCCAAGTTACCTAGAGGAGATGGAAAAACTCAATTAACAGACTGAATTTTTGGGGATTTCTCATGACCATCAGCTGCATATGGCAAATGTTGATGCCCTGTACACTGGCAGGTATCTGTGGTTTACCTCCCTGTCTCCTGCAGCGAGGGCTTGCTTTAAAGCCCTGCTGACCACCTGCCTGCAAGGGGCTTTGCAGTGCATCCCAAACACGATGGTGATGTTCTTGTTACTCTGTCTCTTGGCAGGAAGGTTTCAGACAATGCAATGCTGCAGTGGAGGCCATTCCTGTATTGGACCTTTCTGGGCGCCTTTGAAGGACTTGTGTTTTTCTTTGGGGTTTATTTTCTTTTTCAAAATTCATCGTTGGAAGATAATGGAAAGGTAACACCACTGAAAAGAAAAGAAAAAGATGAATGCTTTCTGTGTGCACTGCCTCTTCTGTATGCCTGGCAGGGAATATCTACACGCTTAACCTGTGCCGTGTGTCTTGAGTCTTGTCCAACAGTGTAGCCTTGCTTATGGTGTGATTCTGCAGCAAACACTTGAAATAAAACATGTTCCACATCGCCATGGAAACAAGGCAGAGCTGGTTATACTCGCTAGGTAAAATAACTAGTCTGACACGAGCTTTATTCCACTCCAGTGAGCCTTGCACCGTGCTCTTCTGAGCAGCCCCAGCCCTTGGCCCAGGGCAGGAGCAGCGTCCGCCCTTCGCACCGGTGTGCCACCTGAAATTCAGCGCTCCTTCAGTGGGATGCAAACAACTGAATTAACCCACCTTGAGAAGAGGCTGCTTGTTCGCTCAGACGTGTGGTGCTTGCATGCTGCGCCTGCTCCGGGGCGTGATTTCAGCCTCCCTCCTCCCTTTGTGATGGGGGAGGCTGGTGCTGGCTTTTCGCTGCCGTTTCGGAGCCAGCATCAGTTAGCACCGCTGTCAGAACGAGCGGGCTGTTCTTCTCCCTGCTGTCTGCTTGCTCTTGTGTCTGGCCCAGCGCTTGCATCGCCACGTGAGCGAGGTGTGGGAGCTGCTTCAGGTTATCTTGCACAGAAAGACGGGGGTGAGGGAAGATTGGTTCTTATTTTAATTTCATTTTTTTCCTCCCCCTCCTCTTTTTGCTGGTTAACCAAGGACAGAGCAGAGCGCTAGCGCAGTGCTGCTGCCTCGTGTGATGGCTTAGGCTGTCTTGGGACCCTTTCCCCCAGGGAGCACGCAGTGTGTTACCAGGTCTCAGCTGATGGAAAACTTCTTTAAACTTTCACTTGTGACCCTTGAAAACACCTTAATATTTTTTTTAGTGGCTAACACTCGGAGAAAAGCTGATGAGGTTTATGTATGTACGTGCATATGCTGCATCAGCACCAGCGTTTATGGCCCCAGCTGTGAAGCAGTCGAGCCCTGTGCTGTGGAGTCAGTGCTCTTCTGTCTTTATAGCCATGCTGGTCATATTTGAATAAATCATGAAGCACTGATATTTTCTGCAGATGCCTTTGAGAGGTCAAGTCTATGTGGCACTAAAAAACCCGTGGTTGCGTCCTGTTTTGTAAACACTTATGCCTGTAAGAACTGCTACCAGCAATTGTTCATGATACCCATGTATGTTTGATTGACCCTTTTTTTCGCTCCTATTGACTTTAATTTAATTTAAATTTTTTTTGGCGTTTTTTGAAAACTTTTACGTTTCACTTTCTGTTTTAATGTATGCATCCAGATCTTGACAGCCTTTGGTAAGCATCCCTCCCATTCATTGCCATCGTTTGGATTTATATGCAGTATCTGCTTTTCTTTGTTGTGCATAGTCACTAGTATCTGCAAACCAAACCAGATGGAAAAAACCCACCCATGGGTGCGTTCTGCACGTGGGACTCAAACGAGACGATGAGCGGAGTTGTTGTGAGAAAGCAGAAACTGAGCAAATTGCCAAGAAATCCTGAAATGCAGGCGGTCTAATGACTTGTATCCTCGATCGACATTGCTGTTAGTAGGAGGTTGTTGTACCTGTCACCGTCCCAGCTCTGGGTCACCCGTGTGTGTGGCACTGCATGGCACAGAGTAGCATAGCGGGCGGCGAGTTGTGCGTGGCGCCGGCACCTCTCCGAGCATCAGTCCCTGTAGCAGTCACTCCATCTTGTCTTTCCTCTCCGGTCCCTGCTTGCACCCCTGTCCTTGTTGTATCTGTGCCTCTCCAAGGAGATGCCACAGGCGCCTGTCCAATGTAATGTGTTTTTCAGGTTTTTGGGAATTGGACCTTTGGGACGATAGTTTTCACCGTGCTGGTGTTCACCGTCACTCTGAAGGTTAGGTTCTGCCTTTCTTTCTCAAGTCACTTATTGTTGCAGTCGTTTCCCAGTGTATGTACATGCTGTGGTGTGAGGTCACGCAGTCCATGCGGGAAATGCAATGGAGACAAAGTTCCTGCATTTAAACCTTCTCCATGCAGGCAGAACATGCTGAGTAGCTTCTTGGCCACTGTCCTTTGTGTAAGTCTGTGGTCTGTATACACGAGTTGTGCCAGGCTGTAAGTATTTATGTCTTGGATCATTTATTTTCCTATTTTTTGCCCTCTTTTGAGAACTCTCATTGGTTATGGTGGACTTTCTCCCTACGTTTTCACCCTTTGGCATTCACTGCCAGCAAGAAGAGAGGAACAATAGAGAACTTTGTGTTTCTTCACCTTGTTTCAAACACTGCCAAGCACTGGGGAGGGAATCACAGAATCACCTTTAAGATCGAGTCCAATCATCCCTGTCCTATGCTAAACCATATCCCTAAGTACCTCATCTACCCTTTTTTTTATACACAGCAGAACATCTGTCAAATAACAACAGCAAAACCTCTTTGTTTCACAGAGCTTTCTGGAGCACACGGTTTGCATGAGACCTTACAAAAGGTCTTTTATGTCTGGTGCAGGGCAGCAGGTGATGGCAGGAGGCAGTCACAGTCCCCATAACCTTTAGCATCAGAGGTTGCATCGAATTTATTCTACTAAATAGTGTCAGCTGTACTTAGAAACTCACCCTGTTGACACTGTGCTGATCTGTGGATACTGAAAACATTTTCCCTGGTGCACGTATATGGAGAAGTAGGTGTTTGGAGAATTCCAGCCTGTGTGTGAAAGCAGTCAGGAATATCAGACAAGTGCAATGAAATGGACTCTGCATCTAATGCCTGTTCTCTTTGGGTTTGTTTTATTCACACAGCTAGCGTTAGATACCCGATTCTGGACGTGGATGAACCACTTTGTGATCTGGGGCTCCCTTGCCTTCTACGTGTTTTTCTCATTCTTTTGGGGAGGAGTCATTTGGCAAGTATCTCTTCTCCCTTCTGTGGTGCCTTCTCTGGGGAATGCCCAACACTGGTTTTGTGGGGGACATGGCTGCAGCATCCCCTCAGTTGGGCTATCCAGAGATTTATAGATGGCAGGGTGTGTGCAGCCATGCTGCTTTCTCTGCCAAAGAGGTGGTCTGAAAGCAGATGACATCCTGGTCGCTGTCCAGGTGCTTGGCTTTGGCAAGGGTTGGTTGGTTTTTCTGCCCATGGGGTCATTTCTGGTGCTGAGGCACTTGGGGAGGTTCTGAGGTAAATATTTCAGGTTCTGTTTGGGCATGTGGATGGGAAAGAAAAGAAAAATCCATGGTGGAAAGAAACCCAGTGATGCAGAAGGGAGGAACAGATGAGGCAGATGCAGAGGAACCGGCACTCTGGGGCAGCTTAAGTGGGAGAAATAAGCAGGAGAAAGTGCAGATCCTGCTGCAGAAACCCTGGATCTGAGTAGCAATATAAATTCTCATTGATCTGTGACCAGGATTTCAAGCTTAATGTTTTAGAGAAGCAGGCAAGCCATAGTGCATCACAAATATTACTGGCTTTCTGTTTCCCACACTGCAGCACACATTCAGGTTGATGTTCACAGTAGACAGCACCTCCCGTTTTCCACCTTTGCTTTCCCATGGGCTAGTGGAAACACGTGCCATGGGTTATTGGTTAGATCCTCGACCCAACAGCCTGCTAATAAAGATGTGGATCTGATTTAAATATTTTAATTGGTTTTGCTTAACTCTTCCGTGCTTCTCAGCAACAGATTCAGATCTGATCTGGCCAGCCCTCTATGCTGAAATGTGACAGGTTTCTCCTGGTGCATTTAACTCATGTAGCTCAATATTTTTGAGTTAATACTAAGCAACAACTGCTTTGGGATCCTTGTCTTTGGGTATTTGAGGCCTTTTTCACATCTTGTCAGTTCCCTTTCATCATTGAGGGAGGGAGGAAGAGGCAGATAACCTTTTGGGACTGAGAGTCTCTGGATTTCCACCATCAAAAGCAAACCAGAAGCTATAGCTAAGTCCAAAGTTGAAGTGATTTGGTTTTTTATAAGGTGAAGTTTGTTTCAGTGATAGCAAAATTCAAATCCCTCCCTATCTTGAAATGAAACGGATGTGGAAGATGCAGAGTACATCAAAGGAAGGTGACAGGATGGTTCTCCAGAACTGGCACAGTTGAAGGCAGGAGATGCATTGGGAGAAGGCTGGACAGTGTGTTTCTGTGCAGGCCGTGTCCATCTCCACCTGAAAGGGAGGTGTTACTGCTGATAGTTTGATCTGAAGCTGCCTTTGATTTTGACCTTGGTGGGGAAATTCATGTTAACCAGAATTTACATGTGTCCTTTCTTTTTCAGGCCTTTCTTGAAGCAGCAAAGAATGTATTTTGTATTTGCCCATATGCTGACTTCCGTTTCCACGTGGCTGGCAATAATTCTCCTGATCTTCATCAGCCTTTTCCCAGAAATTCTCCTAATAGTTTTAAAAAATATAAAAGAGAAAAGTCATCAGGTAAGGAACAAGATGATGTATTGCATGGTATTTTTAGGAAGACCTCTCTTACTCTTAAGCACCAGAAGAATCTGTAACAGTGCTGTGTACCGTTCCTGTCTCGAGGAAAGCTTTCTAGAGCCTTGTCTTGTTCTTTCACATGCCTGAAATGTCAAGGAGCTCATCTATAAATACCACCTAGATCTGTAGTGAGGAGAGACTCAACCTGTGCCTTTCCTTAGTTGCCTTTGCACTGTGGAAGCCTGCTGTATCTTACAGAAGTACAGCAACCCTCTTCCAACCTGAACTGACCGTAATCCCACCATACTAGGGTCAACAGGGTCAGATCTTACCACGTTTGCCCACCACTTCCTTAATAACCAGGAGCTTGTACCATGGTGTCAGCCTGCAGTGTCTAGATCTCCTTGAAAGTGCTCTGGTTTCTAAACACCTTTCTTCCTCTGCTGAGGATGAGGGCTTGTTTTAGATGTGTAAGCCATCTCCTGAAACTTTTCTTTGTTGCTCCTGCACATGGTGAATGCCGGAGACTGCTGAGATACCGCCCTCACACCCCTTGCTCTCTGCTTTCCCAGAGGTGCCGAGCATCACCCTGTCCCCGGGCAGCCCCTGCTCACCCTGGCTGTGTCTCTGCCGCTCCCTGTGCCTTCCCTCCCTCCTGCTCCTCTCTCTTTCCCCCCGCAACATCAAGTCCTGCCTCGGGTCAGCGTGTTGCCAGCTGCCCTGGCCTCCTGCCTCTGGGTTGGTGTGTGGTTAAGCAGTGGCAGGGCACAACTGAAGGGATATGGGACAGCGCTGCTGACATGGGGTCACCCCTTGCCGACACCCAGGAGATGCTGGCAGCATGGGTTTGGCCAGAGGGGACTCTGCCCTGCACCAGCACTGTGGTACTGGCAGACCGGCACCCAGCTGGTTTATCATGTCCCAGGAGACCGTGGGCTGACCTCCCACATGCTGAGGTTCAAAACAGGCTTCTCACCTTGAAGCTCAGGTATCCCATGAGGTTTCAGTGCATTTTCTTCAGCTGGGATAACTTACCTTTGGTCTGGTTTTGACAGTTACAACGATCTTGATGTAAAAAAAAAAAAGTTTAAAAAATTTCCAATGAAATAGTAAAGGTTTTCTTCTCCCATATCATTTGAAGTACAAGTTTTGTGGGTTTTAAGTAAACAGTATATCTGCAAAACACAACCAACCCTCCTAAATCATTGGAGTTGAAAGCAGTAGAGATGGTAAAAAAAGTATAGTCAAATTCTTTGAGGGTCTGGGTAATTTCTTCCCATTAAGTATGATTTAATAGTTTCTAGCTTGACACCCCTGTTAAACAGGCTGGGAGCACGTTGCTCTCATCTGAGGACGGTGACCTGGAAGGGTGACCTGAGGCTTTCCAAGCCCCAGCTCAACTCACCTGCGAGGTGACCCATGTTTGCTTTCAGCAGATCCATTCCCTCATGCCATCCTCGCTTTCCAGAGTCCTTGGTACATGTTGGAGAAAAGGCTCTTGTGAAATCATTTAGCAAAGCAAAGTGTCAGCTAGAAAGGTCTCTCCATGTGTGCACGCCAAACTAAACACAGGCTGAGCCATAGTTAAACACACATACTGAGTAAGAGCTTTCTAAAACACCGGGAGCAGATACCAGCTCCAGATGTCTGTGTCAGCAGGCAGACGCTGAAGTTCAGTCACCTAATTTTTAAAGGTCTCTAACACCAGGTAGATGACTTCGTATCAAGATCCTTTTTGAAAATCCTGAAGAAAACAAGATCAGGGGCATTATTTAGGTGCCTCTGGAAGGGTGGGGAAGGAGGATAGGCTGAGGCCAGGTTGATGGGCGTTTGCCCTTGATGATGGGACTGAGTTTTGCCCCGAGTTCCCTATAACACAGCGCTTCAGCTCTGCTCAGCCTTTATTCAGTTTTCCATGTGGAAATGTTCTGGGCTTTGTTTTTTTTATGTTTAACTGCAAGGCACATTGGTGTTTTCCTTAGTTTCTGTCTTTCTCCTTCTCGTACTGCAACTTTCTGTCTTTTGTGCTGTTGTGAACTAGGTAACGAAGCGCCTTCCTTCCTCAGGAACATCCACTATCTTCATGCTTTCTCAAACTTCCAGCAATCACAGCTTTTCTTGGAGTGAATAAGGTGATTTCCTTTCTGAGTCACTATGTGTTGCTTGCTCTACTGCTTTTTTCCCCTCCCTCTTAACGCCTAACCCCATGTTTAGGTTTGCTTGCCCAGCAAACCCCTGCTTTTCCTCCCCTTTTGCTTTAATTTAAACCTTTTGCTTCAATATTTTGTCTGTCTCCTCCCCTTCGGTCTCCAGCTGCACCTCAGGTGGGTGAGCTGGTGGTGCTCAGGGTGTCTGAGAGGTGTGCTTGCACTCACACACCAGTTCTGTGGGTTTATGGGTGTCGATACATCTCCAAAGCATGGGACAATGTGGGCTCGACTTGGATCATCCTTCTGGATGGCTTGGCAAACAGCTCAGGCTTGTTTGATCTAGGAGGGGCTCCCCAAGCACCCACCTTGCCCAGTCTATCCCACTCGTTAGCTATTGGTACAAGTGAGTAAGCCACTGCAGTCACCCCTCACAGTGACTGTGGGGATGGTGGGGCTCCCCCAGAGCAAGGTGCCTTGAGTACATGTCCCTAGCTTGTGGTTTTACTACAGAGCTCTGGTATTACTTGCTATTTTAAATGTACCAGAGATGAGGAGGTCAAGGAGGGTTTCCTCCTCCCTCAAAGCACCTGTAGTAGCGCAAACCACCAAGACTGGAGTTAACCCTTTCAGGGAGCAGGGCTAGCTTCTGAATTCTCCCCGTGTCTCTTGCACTGCAAAACCCAGCCAGCATTACTCACTGTGGGATTCAGGGAGCACGTATCACTGTGTCCTTCGTGATACAGCTGTAGAAAGGGGTGTGTGTGTGTCTTAACGTTGTTCATTAGGCAGGGCAGAGAGTCACTGTGTGCTATAAGTCTCTTTGCCTCGCTGTTGCAGCGCAGCAGGAAGGCACCTGATTCATTGTCGGCCAGACCTTCTGTCAGACCACTTCTTTTAAGAACGTTCTCAGATGAGTCTAATGTGTTGTAACAGGTACCCGGTCTGAAGGAGTTGGGATGGTTTTAAAAAGGCATCAATTAACCAAACGTAACCCCCTCCAATCAATTAATCTACGGTTCTTGTAATCCTCTTGGCTGTCGGTGTGGGGCACGTGTCCTTGTGGAATGGAGATGCAATGCTCGGGGTGCATTTTAATTAGGGGATGGTGTCTTATCCAACCTCTCCAGAATCCCATACGTGTAGAGATCAAACTGAAACGCTTTGCAGTGTGTAAACAAATCCATCCATGTAACCAATATTTTAGCTTAATATTAACAGGCAACTTAGCCTGAGAGTACAGTCGGTGAATCCTGCATCACAGCTAAGCACTGATGCACTTGCAATTCAAATCTCGGCTATTAAAATGATTCCAGTGTTGCATCTGAATTGTACCCAAATCCCCTTTTCTAGGGTGCATGCTGTTCTGTCAGATAGAAATAAGAACCTCTTAATTCATCTGCATATACTGAAACTAAATGTGTGTACTTGTCTGTGTACGTCAGCTTACAGTACAGCAGGCATGTCTCTGTGTCCGTATGGGGATACGCACATGGAGAGCATCTTGCTCTGAGTTTACCTGATTTTTTTAAACCTCATAATAAGCTGATTGCCAAACAAAGGGGTAAAAGTGCCTAATTGGATTCACAATTTTGCTTTTAGTGAGATGTTAACTGAAACCTCGAAAAGTCAGAGTCATATTACTGAATTATAATACAGCTGTGCAGTGTCCGCTGCGAACATAAACCCTGTGGAATTTCTGTGGAGCTCTCCTACCTTTGTACCCACGCCCGCAGAGAGGGGTAAATCGGAACGGCACATCCAACGGCTGGGCTTGCCAGAGCTCCAGATATATTGGGGATAAATCCTTTTTCTCTGCTCACCCTGGCATTGCCGGGGAGCCAAGCAGCTGTTCCTTCCCCGCAGACGTTAGGTGGTGCTCTCCGCCACTGTATACTGGTGCAGACTGGTGTGGGAGGCAGCCAGACTGGAGCGGAAGGGGGAGCCACAGTGGACAGGGAGGCAGATCCCACTCTTACACTGCATTTTGCAAATGGTGCAAATTGATTTTTACCAACCCATTACTTATTTGTGAATGAAATTCGGCACTTTTATCACAGTCTCAATTGTTCTTCTCCTATAAAACCTCTAAGTATCATTTTTTATTTTCCTAAAAATAACAGAGGAAGAGGTTATGAGTCTGGGCATATAACAGTTGCAATACATGTGTGTTTTCCTTCTGATTTTTGCAGACCGGTCGCTTTGATCTGCCTATGTTAGTCTCATACAAACGTATAGAGAATGGTTTTGTGAAGACTGAAGATGCTGTTACTAATTTGGCAGAAAGATATCCTCTTGGGATACTTTAAAGTGCTCCATACAAACACTGCGTGTTGTCATGCTGTAGGAAAACAAAAAACCCACCCGTGGTTTTAACCTAACAGTTCTCTTTAATGTTACCAAGTACAGTAAGCAGCCGTGCCGATAAAGCAGCAGCCAGGGCACTGGCCCCACGGTACCAGTTTGTCGTTGGGCTCGTGGTTTCCCTACCCTCCCAAGAAAAGAATTCTGCCAAGTTCTGCATCACTGGAGGCTAGGAAAGCATCATTAGGAATTCATCTGAAACAGCATGAAGTGAAGTGCGAGAGAGCGACGCCGGCCCCATTTCACACGGGGGCTTCTCTGCCCGCTGCAGATCTGTCTGAGAGCAGCAGAGAGCTGCTGAAGTCTCTTGCTCCACCTGACCAAAGAAGAAGCACAGACTTTAAACCCAGTAACAGCCCCTCCGGCTCCCCAAAGGCACCGGGGAATGCCTGCTCTTCTCATGCAGAAGCCGGATGCAGCCCTGTGAGCATCTCGCCTGGCGCTGGGGCTGTGATCCCTTGGCAGGGGGGGTTTGCTCCATCCCAGCGATGGGTTGCCAGGTGCACGTGGTAGAAATACTTGAAAACTTGGGAGAAACCTTCGCCAACGGTGCAGGGTGTTCAGTTGTGCATCCCTCCTCTGGGTACAGCTGGGAGCGGTCTGCAGTCCATAAGCAGCAGTGGTACCTGTGCAGAGACTGGGAAGAAACAGCATCCTCCTGTGGCCAGTTTGCTGATGGGTTTATTCCTGATGGAGAGCAAAGAAAAGATCGTTTTCGCTCGTGCTGTGGTTGGTTGTGATGGAAGAAAGCTTCTGTGGGGAGGAAAGCACCTCTAAAGTTGGGCTGTGCCAGACTTTCAGCCGTTTTGCCCAGGCTCCTGTGGTTGTGCTTACGTTACTGCACTGTGCAGTTGCTTCAACACTTTAAAGGCCTGAGTGACAGTGCGGTCCTTGGATGATCCCAGGGACACGGGCTGTGCCTGTAAACCTTCAGGCATATAAAACTGCATCTTGAGTTATTTGCACTAAGAAGAAAAAAGAAAAAAGAAAAAAAAAAGCCGGTTTAAAAATGAAAGGAACATATGAACCTGATTGCATTTTACATTTTATTTGGTTTTTAAATTGGCATGTTCTTTTTCAATCTACCTGTACCATGGTTGTGGGAACTTTTCTCTTTGGGTTGTGCACAGCAGAGGTGAGATGCCTGATGCCCATTTGGGTTGGTTTTATTTTCCCTTTTTATTCTCTGATACTTCAAATGTGGAAAAAGCAGCTTCCTTTTTTCTTGCGTGAAGTCGTAAGCAGGGACGGAGCACCCTGCATGCCCCCCCGCTGCTTGGCATGAAGGTTCTCCCCTCTCATTCCACAAGCTATGAGCTCCACGCTGCGGCTGGGTTCGGCTCATGCTCACTTGGACTTTGTGTCCATCCAGGACTAGGTGGAACATTCCCTTCAACAAATTTCACTATCAGCAGACTATTAATTTTCAGAGGAACCGAGTCCTGATCTCTGGCTGCCATCCCTGGGGGTCTGTCTTTGCCGCAGGATGCAGATCCGCTGCAGGCGCATTGCGGTGTGCATGATAAGGACTTTGCTATGGGCCTTACCTGGGTTGGGGAAGGGGTGTGCGAAGTCCCTGGGGCCAGTGGCTGCTCTGAAGTCACCCAGCGTGGGAGGGGACGTACGGACAGGACCACTGTATTATACACGCTGCACTGGCCTCAACGCAAGAGTTCGCTAGCACCCTGTTAGCAACCGTGGCGTGGCTCTTGCTGCATGCAAGCAAGGAGCTGCACTTCCAGCATGTGTCCCACACACAAAGCTTTTATTATTTTATTTCTTCTTTATTTTCCCTTTTCCTAGCTCATTTCACGGACCCAGATTTCAATGGGCAGACCTTGTCCCATTCTCCACTTTTCTTGCTAAAATGTGGTGCCTACGGATCAAGTACGTGATGGAAGCGATGAAGATACGCTCTATATGCCAAATCTAACCTTTCTCCTTAAACATGCGGTTGCTGACTCGTGTTTACATAACCTTTTAAAACACAGGCACCAAAATGCCTAATTCCTGTGATTCAAAACCATTCCAAGCCTGAATGGTCCCAACGCCTGCCACCTCGCTTCTCGGTTGGTTTGGTGGTGAATGCTACTCCTGTTCCTGTGAAATTCAGCTGGAGATTTTACTGTTGATGTTAGTGGGAACAGCGTGAAGCTTGCCGTGTGCATGCCGTGTGCGAGCTGTCTGGATAAAGCGACTCTGAACGGGGGAATTTTGGCAGGTTGCTTTGAGACGGAGCCTTCTGAGCACCAAATCTTCCCGTCTCAGCGTGGAACGAGCCATTGCAGTGGCTGGATGTTCAGACCCAAGGCATGCGTGCTTGATGGGGGAGTTGGAATTAATGTGAAATGTCTTGAATATCAAGCAGCGTGTTGGAGAAAATGTGGGTTTCCTCAGGGCTTGGATTGTCAGCCAGTGTGCTGGTGTAGTGTTGAGGATGCCAGGACAGCTGGGCTGCCCTGGACCAGCAGAAGAGCTGATCCTCATCATTCAGCAGCAGCAGAAATGAAATTCTTACTGCTGTGGGTGACATCTGAAATTGGGAGACCTGGTTTTGGGGTTAGAGAGGGGAAGAAAAAGTGCGGTTGGTGCTAACTCTAAGGCACAAGCCAGAGGGATGCTGAAGTGGCAGTAATCTGACAGGGACGCTCTGATTGTTGTTCATGGACCCTAATACACACTGCACTGTTTCTGTGCTCAGTCGTGAGCTGAAAGGTCAGTAAAGGCTTATCGGTGGGAAAACTTGAAGGAAAAAGTCTGGATTTTATTCCTAGTAACCCGTTGAAGTTTAATCACTGGCTAGTGACACTGAAAGATAAGAAAAGTAATTAAGATTCCTTCTAAAACTGTTACATGGTAATGGAGGAACTTTGGTGTAGTCCTAGCTACTTCTCAAAAAACTAATCCTAATCATTATGAGAATATGATAAATGACTTTGGAATTGCCTAAAAGCTTAAAGTTTAATTTGTATACACACAGTTGAAAAATTTCTGTAATACTGCACCATTTATCCAGTTTCCCAGCTACGGATTCTTCTTCTTTTTTGTTTGTAAAATCCCATGTAGTATATAGGAAGTGTAAATTCTATACAGGCAACGAGAAGATATGTTTTCAGCTTCTTGCAAAAAAAAGAAAAGGAAAAAAAAAAAGAGGACTGCAACCTTACATTTTTTTCACTTAAATGCAATTTTATACATTTATGTTGCTTTATATAAAGGAAATTGAATGTGAATGTTACCTTTTATGAATGCAACTTGCTCTTTTTTCATTACGGAGACTTTTGTTTGAAGTAATCAATAAACTTTGGTATGTTGTTCTGATTAATATATATTTGTTGTCCATCTTGTCTCCTTGGATGCTCAGCAGCAGTGGTTTCTAATGTGGGTTTTTCTGAGGCACTACTGGGGGACCATCGGAGCTTTCACTGGGGGTAGGTGACAGGAGGTGATCGCCTGAGGAAATACGGGTTGTTTCTCATATACTTTTTATTTTTGCAGCAGTGTATTGGCAATTCTGCTGGTAACAGCTGCTGTGCATAGCTGCCCTGGGTGCTCGAACCCCTCTCCCCTCAGAAGTCGTGTCAAATTAAGAAAGCGAGTCCTGGGAATGAACTGCTTTAAGCTGGTAGCAGAGTTGAACTCAGAGCTGACACTTAGGTAGATAAAAAGCAGGTCTATCTGCCTGACTCCCAGCAGTGACTGGAGCTTATGAAGCTTTCCCTAATGCCGCATGTTGGTTCTGCGTGTCACAAAATCACAGGGGTGGGAAGGGACCTCCAGAGATTGGGTCCAACCCCCCTGCCAGAGCAGGGTCCCTATGACAGGTTGCACAGGGAGGCATCCAGGCAGGGCTGGAATCTCTCCAGCAAAGGAGACTCCACAACCCCCCTGGGCAGCCTGTCCCAGGGCTCTGTCACCCTCACTGTAAAGATCTTCTGCATGTTGGTGTGGAACTTCCTGTGCTCCAACTTGAGCCCATTGCCCCTTGTCCTGTCCACACAGACACTGAGAAGAGGCTGGCCATTTCCCCCTGTGTCCCACACATCACATATTGATAACCATTGATCAGATCCCCTCTCAGTATTCCTTTCTCAAGGCTGAACAGCCCCAGCTCACACAGCCTTTCCTTATAAGGGAAATGCTCCAGGCCCTTAATCATCTTTGTGGCCGTCCAGTGGACTCTCTCCAGGAGATGCCTGTCTTTTTTGTACTGGGGAGCCCAGAACTGGACACAATACTCCAGGTGGGGCCTGACCAGGGCAGAGTAGAGGGGGAGGATCACCTCCTTTGACCTGCTGGCCACACTCCTCTTGATGCCCCCCAGGATCCCAACGGCTCTCTTAGCCCCCAGTGCACACTGCTGGCTCATGGCCAACCTGTCATCCACCAGGAACCCCAGGTCCTTCTCCGCAGAGCTCTTCTCCAACAGGTCATCCTCCAGCCTGTGTTGATACAAGCGGTTATTCCTTCCCAGGTGCAAGACTCTACACTTGCTTTTGTTGAACCTCATTTGGTTTCTCCCTGCCCAGCTCTCCAGCCTATCCAGGCCTTTCTGGATGGCAGCGCAGTGTTCCCACGTCAGCCACTCCTCCCAGCTTTGTACCATTGGCGAACTTGCTGAGGGTGGACACTATTCCCTCATCGAGTTCATTGATGAAGATGTTAAACAAGACCAAACCTGAAAGAAATAAATTCAAAGACTAAAAGCACACCAACAAGGGTGATTCTGTGGTTTGTAAAGCTCCTGGAGCTGCTGAAGTTCAGATGAAACTGACAACATGATGAAACTGTTTTAAAGCAAGCCTCACTCTGTTTGTATAACATGCAAGAAAAATAGAGACTTTTTTTTTTACCTCCCTAGGACATGGGTCTGATTCAACCCAAAATGTTTGTAACAAAAAAGTGACAGTTTGAAAAAAAATTCTGTTTTGGCTGCTGTGATTTCTTCAGCTCCCATGAGCCACTGGTGGACAGATGGCTGTGCTATTTAAAACAAACTATAACCTTTAAGAAGCAGCTTGTACTATTGGAAACCAGATACGCGCATTGAGAATCTTAATAGCCCAAGTGAGTGATAGTGAAAAATTATCTGAAGAGCTGGAGAGGGTTTTGCTCTGAGCTGGCTACCTGGGCTGGCAGGACAGAGCAGTAAATGTAAGCGATGGGCGATGTCCATGGGTCAGGAGGTACTTCAGAAAGCACCAAATTAGCATTTCAAATGCCTGCGTAACCACTCGTATTAGAAAGGGGGGGGGGGTGAGGTCACTTCGGTGTCACTTTGGAAGGAGTTTTTTTTTAACAAGGACAGGAATTTTTTTCTTAAAGGTCAGGACGTTGGCGGGGGAGAGCTCCTGGCAGGTGGAGGGGCCACAGTGTCCCTGTCCATCCCTGCTGCCCTTGCAGAAGGGGATGCATCCTCAGCGTCCTTGCTGTTGGGATTTGGGTTGGCTTCTTAAATCTTCCCATGTCTGGGGATAACCTGCTAGGCTGGAAAATAACGCTGTGGCCTGGAGACAGGGTGTGTGTGCACCTGTGTGTGTGTTCCCTTCCAAAAACCTGGCCTTGTAACAATAACCAAGGCGGGTCTGACTGACACAGAGGAAAAGCGAGAGTGGGAGAGCAGAGTGGAGCCCGTTCTCTTCCTCATGTTGACAGAGGAGGTGAAATAAAATCCTGGCCCTGATGAAATCAGCGTGGGCTTAACTGGTTCCAGTGGGGTCAGGATTTCGACTGGGCTGTGGAGGCTCTGCTCCTGGACCAGCTCAGAAAGAGCCCACATGGAATGGTCCCCCTGAATCAGGCGGTGGCAAGGGGGGGATGCTGCCTTGTGTATGTGAAATCCTAATATCCCCATGTACAAAACCCAAGTGGAGCTTACTCACCGTCCTGCAGAAGTGCTTTGATGTCACTGTGCTTATTCCAGAGGTGAGCAATTCCCTTTGCCATCCGTTTGACTCCAAACTACACTCAGCCAGCTCTGTTTTTCCAGTTCCCAGCACCACCCTAAAAAAGAATAAAGCCCTTCTGTCCCATTTTGCCCGTTGCAGTTTGGGCACGAAAGACCCAACTGGCTGTTCCTCATTACAGCTGGGGCTGAGGGGCTGCCGAGGAGGAAAGGATGGGTGGAGGAATTGCTTGTAAGCTCTGATGGGGCTCAACGTGATAGAGTTGACCGCAGCCTCCCAGGGTAGCAGGGAAAATGGGATTTGGGGAAGCCTGGGAAAAACGTTGGGAGAGCAGTACCTTGGAGAAGGGAATCTGGCATCCACAGGACTGCACGTGAGTGGGGGCAGAAGGCTGAATTGAGGGTGATGAGTTAAATGATTCTGTTTAACCACAAACCTCTCCCCAGCAACTGTCAGATGAGGGCCTACGAGATGGGATAGACTGAGCTGAGGCGGCGGAAGGGCCCTTGTAAAGACTCACCCAGGTGCCTCTAACCCAGTGACGTCTCCATGTGATGTGGGGAGGCTGGAGCAGCTGTACCCCACCTCGCCGCTCGCGTGCTTCCTGCACATTCCCACAGTGAAGGATGAAAGCAACAGCTTTTAGAAGCTCCAGAAATGAAACCTGCATTTTCTCCAAATGATATAAAGCTATATGCTGGGCAGAAGGAGCTGTGATAGGCTTATTCTGATCAGTCTCAGAAGGGGATCACATCACTGTGAGGCCTCAGATGACAGCCCTTGCCTAAAACAGAGCATTCCTGTTAGGACTAAAAGGTATTTTCAAAGGGTCATTTTTAAAATCCAAATAATGGCTCCAGTCCCAACAAAAACTTCTAGCCTTTACCTGAAGAAAGAAAGAAAAATATAAAGAAAAAGGGTTTGAATTTACTTTGAGGGTTTTCTTTGTTTTGTGTTTTAGGGTTTTTTTTCCCCCAGCTTCAGTTCTGGAATTAATTAAATTCTCCTTACACCTTCTCCTTAAAATTTAAGGGTAAGGAATTGCACCTACAGGAAATGAGACTGCAAAAAGAGGTGCTGCAGGGTCTGGCAAGGGTTTCCCTGGCTTTCCATACTGTGTGTATGTGCTGCTCTCAGAGTGCTGACAGTCATTATGGGGCCTGGGTGGGAAATCCCTGATCGAGCAATAGCCGTGCTTCTGGCTGTCATTGTTTCCTCCATGTTCCCTCTGTTTCAGCTTATCGTTCCTTGGCCGGGCAGGGAATAACTCATCTCTGGAGGAGATGGCCATGCCAAGTAGCTTCTGCTAGTGTTAAATAGGAGCAGCTGGAGGGTATCTCTGGTGAATGCATTGCTGGAACCAGGAGATGCCTGAGCGGAGGGTCTGTCAGTAGCTAGCTTTCCAAAACAAGAATCTTTGTGGCCATACAGGCTTGTAAGGCAGTAACAGAAAGGAAAAGGGGTGAGTGCATATCCTTCAGTTTGAGCAAACACAGCTTCTCTGTGCTGGGAGCTGGTGGATGTCTTGTGCCAGCTGAATCAGCTGGAGGAGGTGCAGCCTTTGGACGTGTGTAGACAGTGGCAGGACAAGGCAGGTGGATTGAAGCTAAAGGAGGGAAGGTTTAGATTAGATACTAGGGGAAATTCTTTACAGAGAGAGTGGTGAGGTGCTGGAACAGGCTGCCCAGAGAGGTGGTGGATGCCTCATCCCTGGGGGTGTTCAATGCCAGGTTGGATGGGGCCCTGGGCAACCTTGTCTAGATCATGCCTGGAGGTTGGTGGCCCTGCCTGTGGCAGGGGGGTTGGAACTCTATGATCCTTGGGGTCCCTTCCAACCCAGACCATTCTATGATTCCTGCCAGCATCTGTCACCATGGTCCAGCCTAGAGCACCTGGGTAGGGTACACTGGCTGTAAAAGCCTCATCCAGATCCAGCCTTAATCCTTTCATCTTCTGTTCAGAGAGCCAGAAATGGGTTGACTGTCAAACCTGAGGGATAATGTAGCTGCACCTTCTCCTGGCCAGCTTTGTTTTTCCAGTAGCCGCAGTTCAAGTGGGTACGTATCACTCAGCAGTGGCAAGGCCTGGTTACAGCTGGGCAAACCCTGTGCAGCATCGGAACAAGAAAAGATTCTTTCAGCACTTGGATGGGCCTCGTTTCTCCATGAGCTGCTGCTGTTCAGGGAAAATAGCGTTCCTACGATAAGAATACAGAAAGAATGTGATGCAGCTGTCTGCCCATGCTTGTCACCTCACATACAGCTATTTCCTAACCACGTTTTACTGCTCTGCACCTGAGCTGGGTTTTTTGATGAGTAACCACACGTGACCACTCCCTGCCACATAAGATGTGCTTTATGACCAGGCAGAAAATTGTCTTTTCAAACAGTTACGTTAGAGAGGATCTGCTGTGCTACAGCCAAGGAGCACTGCCTGAACCTGTGGGTTTCCCTTGAAAAATTCTCTATCGGCCTAAGAAGGGATGTGGTCTGTCAAAAGATGGTGTTTTTTGTACTACCATTATTAGACCTTGGGCCCTAAATTAATAGCCCTGACTGCTATAGTGTTGGGGAAAAAAAACCCGCCACTGTTGTAGTAAGGAGCATAATTAAAAGGCTGTTTTGGAAAAACAGGAACATCCACTTCTCTGTGCTGCCTTCCCCGGGCAGAGAATGAGCTGGCATTGTTTGAACTGCAGCACCGGGGGAAACTGAGGCTGATGGGTCAGGCCAGAACTGTGCTTAGAGCGCTGGCTATAGTACGGCTTAATGGAGGGCTCAGCTATTGCTCAGGGAATTTGCTAGAATGCTGCTGACCGAGGGTGAAAACACCTTTTCTTCTTCTTCTTCTTTTTTTCTTTTTCTTCTTCTTTTTCTTCTTCTTTTTCTTCTTCTTCTTCCTTTTTTTCTTCCCTAGGGAGTTACCGTAGGGGCTAAGGTGGGGAGCGGCTCCCGCTGTCGGGCGGTGTGCGGGGGGCACCGGGGAGGAGCGCGGAATCTGGAAAGAGGGAAAAGATAAGGGGAAAGAGGAAAAAAAAGGAGGGGAAAAAAAGAAAAGGGGAAGAGGGAAGGGGCGGCGGATAGAGCCCATCCGAGGGCGCTCGG
>VZTU01022381.1:616673-636573 GCA_013400835.1 Zapornia atra | reverse complement strand
TTCTTACTCCGTTAAGGAGCCGGGCTCCCGGCTCACCTCCTTAATCCCGGTGCTGTCAACCTGACCGCCGGGGCAGATGGAGCCCACAGGTGCCTGGCTCCCACCGGCCGGCGCCCGGCTCCGCACCGGCGAGTCAGGGCTGGGAGCCGATGCGGGCAAGCCCGGCGGCAGTCAAGCCCGCCCGCCTCGGGAGCCCCTGGGAGGGCTGGGCTGTGTCGGGAGGCTCCGGGTGTTACTTCTTCTGATCGGCGGCACGGTCAGGGTGGAACGGCCCCGTTTTATAAGGGGAAGCCCCTTCGCGTTGTGCTGCTGGCGGGTCCTTCTCGTTACCCGAATGCTCCGCTCGAAAGGCAGCTTAACCGGGGAGGCTGTTTTGGGTGAGCAGAGGGGTATTGGCCGCTGGTTGGCCCCTTTTCAGACTCCCCGTGGCCAAAACTAAAGAAGTCTTCTCAAGGGAGCTGCATCTCACTTATCCTGACGACTACGTGGTGCCTTGTCCCACTCTCTGGAGTAGAGGAGCCGGAGGTGTGTGTGAAGCCTGTGTCTCTGCCGGACTCTTCCCTCCCTCGTTTCTTGGCCTTTAAACATCGCTTCAACCCAGGCTGGGCTGGAGAGCGCAGGGGGTGGGAGCGATGCCGTGTGATGCTGTGTGGTTGTGGGGCTGCGCACCCTTAATGCCAGAAGTGAATGCAGGCTGATCCCTTACCCTCAGGCTGTAAGCTGCTCTTGTGCTTCAACTGGGTTTCCTTTGAGGGATGCTCATCTGCTCCTAAACTGTACAGAGCCCTGACTTCTTTGTCATTTTGTTTTCTTGTGGGGGGAAGAAGAGGTGTTTTTTCTGCAGGGAGGCCTTCCGTCACCCAGGAGAGGTGGTGGCGCCTTGGGTGACTCCAGCCTCACGAGAGGATGCGTAGGTACCTTTGCTGGGAGGTGAAGGCACTCATCATTCCTTATTTGTTCACAGCTGGCAGAGCGCCTGGAGCCGTGCCAGGCACAAAAAAGACACGCTGACCCAAAAAAAAAAAGCTTCCTGTCTAATTCTGGTTTCCTTGCCCTCTTTGCAAAGCTCGGTTTGGGGTGCAGGAAGAATTTATCAGGGGATAAGTCACAGGTGAGGACTCACCTGCTTCTCAGGAGCTGCTTTGTGTACCTGCTCTTCTGGGATGATGCCCATGACAGCATCTCCCACTCTGCTGTGGGCTGTCCTGCCTGCTGTACCCGTACTGACCCACACCCTGCAAATGGGGTAGGAAAGCACAGGGGTGATGGCGGCCAGTTAGCGAAGGATGCTGCTTGAAGGGACGTGAGTAAAAAGAAAGTCTGATCCTCCTTGCACTGGTGTCAGCAATGAAACACCCACGCTGCTTGAATGGGAGCTGGGTGGCACAGGGATGGGGGTACAGATGGTGAATGTTTTCTGCGAGTGAGGTAACGGAAACCGGGTGGAAGTAGGCAGTGGGTTTCTCTTGAGCATGAGTCCCGTCTCTTAGCCAGCTCCTGGCAGATGACCTTTATATAATACTCATATCAAATCGAAATATCCCACAAAGGCACGCTTGTGTGCTTATAGCTGCAGGATCTAGGCACGTGATTTGGCATCTACGTTGATTTTTAAAATGAGATATTGAAAAAGATACAAAGTTGAGTAAGGTTCTTCAAATCACAAGATTAAAAATAAATCAGAAGGGGGCTTTTCCACACAGCTGATTCCAGAGCATTGAGCCTGATCTGGGACCGTGTTTTAACCATTTCCCTGTGTGCATAAGTACTGGAAACTTGTTGGTTATTTCTAGCAGAAGTTGAAATTTCCCCTGTGTCTGCCTTACAGTGAGATACAAGCCTATGTAACTCCCAAGCTTCTTACAGCCAATCTCACCCTTGAAATGGCTTGCGCTCCCTTGAGGAGCTCCAGGGGCACAGGGTCAGTAGCCTCTGAAAGCTCTGCACTGCTGTCGGACCTCTTCGGGTGGACCACGGAGGAGTAGTAGTCTGGGAGCAGTCAGTAGTACGTGGGACGTGCTTCCTCTCCCTACATCCCATTTGCTACAACTGCCGTACACTGGCTGATCATTCATTTACTAGGACAGAAGTGAAGTGACAGCAGGGCTGCGTGGGAGGGAGCCAACCGAAGTGCCGAATATGGCAGGGGGGAAAGAAAGAGTCTTCCCAAGTGCTGTCTTTGCCACCAAACCGGAGGATATGTGGAGACACGGAGCTTCCCCTGTGTGCCTGGAGATGGGGAGTTCAGAGCTGGGATGTTGCTGCTGGTTGTGCCTGTGGTAGGAGCCTCTCGGTAAAGTTGGCTGTGGCAAGGAAGTTCTGGAGTCGCAAACGGGGCGAGTGCCCTCAGTCTTCCCCTGCAAAGGGGCTGGCACGCATCCCTGGGATGGTGGGTTGCTTTGGCGTGTGGGATGAGCGCAGCTCGGGTCTCACGCTCCTTGACTTGCCAAAGCCTCAATCATCTCAGCCAGCTTCCCCAGCGCAGTAAAATTGAAGGCCAGTGTGAAACTGGGGGGAGAGGAGCAGGAGCGCCGGGAGCTGTGGTGGAAGTGGCTGGGTGGGGTTGCCATGTCTTCCCGAATCCCTTTTCCTCCCAGACGATGCTAAGCTCAGGGCTGAGTCAGGAGCTCCTGGGGCAGAGTAGTTCCCTGGGAAGACGCGCTGGCTGAGCCACCTGCACGGTGCAATTACCCATCTGCTGCTCCGTGGGTGTCTGTCCAAGGGCTGGGTGGTGCGAGACAGACAACAAGCGCCAGTGATTTCCTCCTCCCCCTCATTTTCCAAGCCACTGACCTTCTCCTGCGGCAGGAAAGCAGTTAGCTGGGTTTGGAGATGTGCCTCTGCCCGATGGGGGAATGCCAGAATCAAACATTTCCATTTTCAATTCAGGAAAAATAGGTTCTAGTTTCCCTCACTTTGTAGCAGAGTTTCCAGGTGATGCCGTTGTGGAACCTGGCTGCGTAATTTCATTTCCTGGCTGTGTGGCCTATGGAAGCAAATCAAGTGTTCCAGTGACTTCAGTGAACTCAGTTCCAGGTTGCTGGGCAGGTGATGGGGCCCAAGGATTTACCGTGGTTACATCTCCTAGAAGTTACTTTGTGCACAAAGCTGGAATTCGGCTTGGGAGAAGCAATGCTTGCATGATGACAGGGAAGTTATCGGTGCGTGTATGTGTTTGTATGGCTTTGGAAGTCCTTTGTGCTGAATGGCCTTGCCAGGGAGGCTGATGGTGCTAGCTGGGAAGCTCTGTACTGGTGACAGATGCTGAGCGCTGTTCCTGTGCACAGCTGGTGAACGTGCCCCGGCATCGATGCACAAAACACCTGTAGGCTCTTCCCTGAGTGTCTGGAAAGGGAGGAGCAGCTGGAATTGGGAATGGGAGAAAACTAAAAGCACGCTGAAGCTCCTAAGTATCAGAAATGCAAGGAACGAGATTTTCTCAACTCCCACACTGCATTTGAATCCACAAGGGTGGGCGTTGAGGAACTTTGTTATCTTGCGATAGATGGAAATTCATATATAGTTGAGCTGGTTTTATCTCTCCCAATTTTTGCTTGGTTTGGGGCAATAGGAGAAGGTAGTTTTTCTAATTGGACAGGAACACATCAAGGTATCCAGGAGTTTGTTCCCTCGCATTAGCTGATTAGCCATGGCAATAACAGGAGATAACATGTCAGTTTACTTTTGGTTCAGCAAAACTTCCACCGTTTGCCAGCTGTTAAATCTAAATTGGAAGAGATTCCCCCCTCCCCCAAATTCCTCCACCCCCAGCATGCAGGGATGCTCTGGACCTTTTAAACCCTCCAAGCATCCTCAGCACAGCTCAGCCCTGGCTCTCAAGGACCCTTCTCCTCACTTCCAGCTACCTAAATTGTATCAGAGGGTGACGCTACTGTGAATGTGGGATCTGTGGTCATCAGGAATGAGTTTTTGCCTGTTTTCTGTATCAGTGAGCAGCCACAGCTGTGCTGTGCCAGTGCCTTGGGTACTCCTGTTCTTCTGCAGCCAGCTTTTCTCCACTGGCAGTTGCTGGAGGGATTCCCAGGAGTGGGAGGCTCCTGCCCTGGGGCCTGCAGGCTTGGCCAGGGAGCCTGATCCAGGGCTGCTGCCATCCGATCCCTCTTTGGCTGTGCACATCAGGGCCTATTGTAAGGTGATGATTCAGCTGGTCCCGTGAGGACATTCGGCCTTGGGATGGGCATGCTGCCTGGATGATAGCCTGCAAGCCTGGACTGCGCCTAGTTACCGTTTTCTCCCCATTTCTTATCCTTTTTCTTTCTTACACAATGTTTTCTTTTGCGTTTTCACCCTTATCCTCCCTGCATGTAAGTCTGTGCCTTGGGAAAACGTCATTCTAGTTTTGCAGAGGCTTCACTTCCTATTTTTTGCTGTAGGGTTTCTTAGCCGAGCACTCGCCCAGGTTTGGGTGGTGGGGATGTGTGTCTGCACTGAAGCACCAACTGCAGATAAGCCCCAGAAGGACCCAGCGGAGAAGCACGGGTCAGAAGAGAGGACCATCTGGTGCTGTATCCTGCCTCCTCCTACACTGTGCCGGAGCGGGTGCTTGGGGAGAAGTCAAAGAAAGAACTTGCAAACAGAGGGAGCCTTTCCTCAAAATATCCTCCTCTGTCTGACAACAGATAATTTAAGCAGTCCTTGAACCTGGTGTGGTGACCAACCCGTCCTGAGGCTCTCCGCGGGGGTTTTGAAGACCTGGATGTGATGTGACCACCTCAGTTTCCCATCCTTGACACGAGATGATGCTCCTGGTGAAGTTTAAATTGGGATTTTTGCTGGGCCATGCTCACCTGTGGGTAGTTAACATGTCGATTGGGAAGACAGGTCTGTGTTCATGCCCACGTGGCTGTGGAGGGCAGTGGCTGCATTGGGGAGCTGGTGCTGGCGTCTGTCCTGTGCAGGGCATGGCTTTTCTGGGGCCAGGGTCCTTTGAAACATGGTGTGGTCACTGCTATACTGCACATTTGTCCTGTTTGGCTCTGATGGAGGGGTTTTACTGCCTCCATAGTGAGCTCTCCGAAGGACACCCATGCCTAGCTGCCATCCCCACCAGGCTCCTGGGAGCTCCTGGGATGGCCCCATCAACACCTGTATCCCGGGGCCCAGAGCGCACTGCCAGCATCTGAACCACTAACTCTCTCTAAATACACCGTCTGTCCATGGTGTTCCTGGGGTGCAGCTCTTCCCTTGGCTCTGCCATCCTTTCTCCCCTGTGTTGTATGGATGCTTCTCCCAGGAAGCGCTGGAGATGGCAGCTCAGAAGTGGGTTTGCAAGCGTCTCCTTGCCGAGTCAAGGATTCACTGGGACATCTGCATGTGGCAGGTGGAGGTTTTGCCACCAGGCTATTGACAGAACCGACCAAGGAGCCCCACCATCTTCCCCGGAATCAATACATCACATCTTCCAGAAAAACAGGCGTTTAAAAGCCCCATCTAATTGATAATCTTTCCCTCCAAATGAAATCCTGCTTTTTACTGGCCACAGTAACAAAGCGGGTGCCTGTGGGCTGAGCCCAGGCCTCGGGGGTGCAGATGCTCCCCTGCAGCCTGTGGGCACAGTGGGTGTGAGCTGTCTCCACAGGCAGGGGCAAACAAAGGGGCTCACTGCTGTCAAGGGTACGGAAGCTTTCTGCCATAAATATTTTAATGTGTCTTTTGTGCCACTCACTCGGCACGGGGAATGCCCACGCCACCCGGAATTACAGACATGAGTGTGCCAGGTCTCAGTGCAGCAGCAGAAGCTGCTCTTCTCGCCCTGAGATGGCTACAGGTGGGTTTGCTCTGTCTGTCTGTCTCCCTTGGGCAGCGGCAGGGCTTTGTCTTTGCAACAGGTACCCCTGGCAACAGGAGTGGAAATGTGTCCGGATGGGATGCACAAGTGGCTGATGGGTTTCAGTGCCTATGAGGGCGTGCGCAGTGCAGAGTTGCTGTTGTGTCTTTACTGAGCAGGAGTTCTAGCTTCTGCAACTTCTGTAGAGGTCGCTTTGCCAATGCAGAAGAGGACCATGGCAACTTTTGCACTTTGCATGATTAAGACTCTGGGTTTCTTTGGGCAGCGGAGCTTTTGGGATTTTGGGAGAAGGGAAGTTGCTCCAGCGTGTACTTCACTGCAGGGTATCCATCGCCTGGGGGAAAATATCCCCACGGGTCTAAACCCTTGGCCTGGCTGTTACCTCTGGTATAAACATGTAATTCTGGCACAGCACTGTTAATCCTCACCTGCTCTGTAGCTGTGGATGACTTTGGTGGAACCAAGTAGAAATGTGTCTGATTAGCATGCCCCTCTGTTGTTCCACCCAATGAATTTTTAGGAGTCCCTGGTGTGGGACCTGCGAGCCAGCCTGCTGTGAGCTCTCATGTAGGGCAAAATGATCCCTTAGCCACAGGTCCCTAAGGAGGAAGATGCTGTGTCCTGGCTGGTGGATGTCATGTCCAGTCCTGAGACCTTCAGTTCTTTGGTGCATCCAGAAGAAACCAGAGACTTTTTCCTACCCAGCTGTCTCAAGTTAGCCCAACGCCATCCATTGGGTAGATCAGCGGGGTTTTTAACACTCGTGCGTTGATCCCGGCTCTTGCACAACTCCTGCAGATATGGACACCTCTGCCAGCCTGATGGATGGGGGCTGTGGGGGGGTCTCCTCTGTTCTTGTCGCCAGACATGCTCGTGGCCCTTTGCTAACGTTCTATCCTGTTGGGACTTGTGCTTGTTCCTGGTTGCAAACAAGGAACTGAAGCCACGGGAGTCATGATTCGCTCCCAGCTACCAAAAAGTTCTGTCTCAAAGCCAAGAAGCAGCCTCAAGACCTTGGCTGTCAGTTTTCTGCTCAGACCAGATCCTGTAAATAAGCTTTTGGGGTAAGGCAGCAGGCCTTGTTGAGGAGCACAACATCCTATTCTCTGCTATGCGTCCTCCAATGAATGTGCGGTTCAGCACGGTATCTCCATCAGCATCGTGCAGCCTGGCCAGCCCCTCCTGGCTCCAGTTCCCATGAATGCTGTGTAAACACCTGCTCTGCATTTACACAGTGTCATATCCTGCTCTCAGGCAGGTACGGAGCAGGATGAAGAGGTGGGAGGGTGGACCTGGTGGTGTGGAAGTTAGGATCCTACTCCAGGTATTAGCTTGCTGGAGAAGCCACCACTCAAAGGCTGCACAGGTGGGGCACAACCCCCAGGAAGATGCCGCTTGAAGCAGTGCCTGGGCAGCACCAACAGCTGCCAGCATGTGCCCCTGCCCTGCTCCCTGCCCACAGCCAGGGATGGGCACATTGTCACTTGGCATGTGCTGTTGGACAGGCTTTGTGTAGACCTCGTGCAAGCATGCCGATCACAGCAGGGTAGAGCGCTCCATATCTCTCCTTTGTCTTTTCCCTGTTTGACTCCATGCATCCTCCTAAACTCTGTGCCATGGCAACAATCTCCTCCGTAGAGCAATCTCTGAATATAAGAATTGCGGCAGCATTTTATAAATACCCAGTTTAGAGCCCATATAAAAAAATGTTATTACACTTTTATGATGATTGATCATCCAGATGCTGCTTGTTTTTCGGCAGCCCCCAAAGCCTGAGGTCATCCCAGCTGCGAGGTGATAGGAAGGTAACTTGTAAAGCACTCTGGGATGCTGTAACGTGAGGGGCCCGTGCTTGATTTTGTAATGGTTCAGCTCTGATCTATAGTAGCTGATGATCACAAAGCCTCTTTTTAAGACAAACGAGTGGGCTTGCATGAAACCTTGGCTTCCTCTGCCTCGTGCCAAGGGGCACACAAGCTGGATGTACTACTGTTTGTAGCCAGCGCTGGGCAGTACCCTGGGGTCTTTTCCGTTCTGTCTGAAGAGTGTCCTTCAAATAAGAAATCCCCAGTTTGCTAATGAGCATCAACTGAGGCCTTGTTTGAGAAGCGGATATCTTTGGTGCCCCACTGCCTTCCACTGCTCTTTTTTCCAGAGATCGGTATTGGAGGACAGAGTTCATCCTTCTGTACAGGATTTATAGCAACATCCAGCTGATGTGCTGCAGGCACAGCGACACGCGTACAAATCTGATGCCAGCACTTCATTTCCTCTAACATTTCCCCAGGATGTGGAGTTCGATGGCCAAATTGGGTGTAAGGGATGGGTTGGCCAAGGAGCAGCTCTTAAGGGGACCACAATCAGCCTGTTGTTATGCCTTTACCTTACCAAAAGGCAGCCGTCCTCTTCCTCCTCCATCACTGGTTAAGATTCTCCTGCCCAGCAGGAGATGGGGAGGGTTTGTAAGGGAAGTACTCCCCAAGCCTTCACTGCCTGAAGTCACTGACTCCCAAGTAGTTTTTCCTCAGATGAGTTATTTTGGGTGCTTCATTTGGGACTGCTTGGAAAGGCCTGACTTTGTGAAGGCGCTGAGCACCCTCCTCCAAAAACACCATCCCTTGAGGAGCAAGAAATTGAGCCATAGGGGTACTTAGGAGCCTGGGTCCTACCACGGCCCCCCAGTGTGGGTAAGATGAGAACACCCATTGGGCTTTGCCATTCCCATGATGATCATTGGGAAATGGCAGCTAAGAGAGGTATGCGAGGATAAACAACAGACTCTGGGGTTACAGCGTTGTTGAGATGGTGTTTCTTTTCCAGAGAGCAAAGTCTGAACTTATTGTGTGGAAAAACGCAGGGGTTTGTTTTCCAACTGTCTTGATTTAAGGCTGCAGGATGTTCTTTGTGAAAATGTCTTGCAAAACTTGATTTAAAAGTTATTTTTTGGGTGGGTTTTTTGTTTTCCCTCACAGCGGTTAGCTCCCTTTTTCCAGCCTGTTTCCTGGACAACCAGCCTTTCCCTACCATTTTGGTGAAGAACCAGAAACTCAAGCTGCATTTACTGATTTACTCTAAACCTCTAGCTGTCTCTTCTTTCAGCCCCGTGCCTTTCTGAAGGCAAATATGTGTGCACAGCCATGGACTTTTCATCTTGCGTTTTCAGAGACCCACATGCTTAATAGCATCTACTTCATGTGCTGAAGTTCATTAAGTTATTAAATGTGATTTTTTTTAGTAGTATGGAACTATTGACCTAGAAAAAAATCAGTCAGCTAACTAATTGGAGAAGAAATCTGCTGGACTGCTTGTCCTCAGCTTAGGTGAAGCAGCTGAATGAGAGAGAAATATTTTAAATACCTCTGCAAAGCAAACTTCTTTCTTACCAAGACCAATTCTGGGGCCTGTTAAGATCAAGAATGTTTCGAGGCTTGATCCTTAACGAACAAAGATTACACTTTTATCTACAAGAGGATAAAGCAGTGGTGTGTGTGAAGAAGAGCAGAGGGCACCCGGGGCTGGTGGGAGTGGTGGGAGGCAGCTCTGTACAGATGGTTAGAGGCTTGAAACATCCTTGGGTGAAGCAGAAGTGATCAGAAAGCTTTTGGGAAAAGTGAAATAGAATAAATATTGATTAGGCTGGAGCGTACTGAAGTACACAGCCCCTGTGATTTAAAACAGCCAAAAGATTACTCCCCAGGACCAACTCTGCAAAAATAATCAGTGCTTAAAATTTAATTATCACTACGCACGAGGACTTTAATCTGTATAGATGTGCTTCAAAACATTTATTTGCAGGAACAAGGATGTTTAATTTTTAGCTATCACTCCACGTACAGATAATCCAGAAAAATGTCTGCCAGCTACAAGCTCCTCTTGTGTTTGTCGAGCCTGTTTTTTGTTTCCTTCTTGCAGCGAAAGGTAAAATCATGTGTATTGTTCCAGCGGGCTTCATTGCCGCTGAAATGGTCAGCGTGCTAAATACAGTACTAAAACAGCCTCTCCCATTATTTAATTAAAAAGAAATCTAATAACTGGACATATGAACAACAGCCTTTCCAGCCTGTGTGGCCCTGTGCCAGGTGAAAAACATGATTTCAGAAGCTTACTTGCTCAAAATTAAAGACTATAGCAGTCTGGAAACCCAACCTCGTTCCCAGAGCAGCAGCCTTGGACGCTGCTGTTCACAGTGGAAACCTCACCCCATTGTATTGCCAAGGCTAGGGAGGCTTGGGAGTAAATTCAGTAACTCCAGAACATGGGTATTAACCTTGGATATACCCCTTTGAGGAAAGAGCGCTTGAGCTCCCAGGCAGTTCTTCCTTGATATGTTTGATAGGATACATTTGCTCCTGGTTTATGGCATTTGCCCTGTTAGAATCATCGGAAATGTTGGTTTCTAGGAGAACTATATCTCATTTGTTACAATACATAACAATAATTATAATAAAAATATAATCTATAATATATAATGCATAATACATAGCATATAATATATAATACATCATTTAGGGAAGCTGCATTTGGTTTGAGTCCCACTGTTGGGATAGCATGTTGATAAATGCGTTTGCTTTGGAATTTTGCTTCCTTTTTAACTGCAGCTTTGGCTTTTTTTTACCCCCAGAAACTGCAATACCCATTTGTGCAAAGGACATCAGTGATGATTTGATGAAAGAGTTTGCATTTCTTTCTGGTGAGTACCGTCAACTTCTTCCAGGGTCTGTCTATCTCTGCGGTAATTAAATCCTCTAGACGAACTCCTGTGCTGTTTGGTGAAATGACACTCTGCACGGGATGTTATCCACCAGGGAGTCCCTAGTGCCACTAGAAATGTTGTTAATAAAACATTGAGGCAGTTTGAAAGAGCGTATTAGGTTTCTGTCTCAAGCCATACTGTAAAATATTCGTACCTTCAAACACCCAACGTGTTACCAAGTGTTTTGCTTTGAAATGTATCTTGTAGTTCCCAGAGGGGCATGCTGATTTGGCCTTGTATTTCTGACTCCTTTTGCTGCCCCATGTAAAGTTTGCCTAGCAGATAAAGGAAATACCTGATACAGTTGTTTCTACCACCCATCTGTTCTGCTTGGAATCAGCAGCAGGGTTTGACCCAGTTTTTGCTGTCCTGGTGATGTAAAAAAACCCCTCTGTAGCTATGGCAGTGTGATTTCAGACCTGACTGGTGGACCTGGGCTTTGCTGCTGGCCCTCGTCAACAACATGCCCAGGGAAGCATCCTTTTCTTTGTTCCAGGTGGCCGAGGAAAAGACAAGGCTTGGATTATCACCCTCCCTGACAATGCTCGCTTCAATGAGGTGCCCGAGGAGACCGTATCTAAAGTCTTAACATACCTAACGTCAGTCCCAAGGTACGTGAGCCCGTTCTAGCCCTTGCCTGTGATGGGCAGAGGTGTCTTGCCTGGGCCAGTGCTGGGGATCTTCAGGGCAAAGCCATGCGTAGGGATGAGTGGTATCTTCAGCTCTTGGAGCAAGTAAAAGGGAGGAGATGAACGATGCAAAGCCCTTACAATTGTCCAGGCGTGGTATTTAATGTGCAGAGTAAAAAAGTGGACATCATCCCTGTGGCTTGTCAGTCTGCTTGTATCAGAAATTTAGTTTATTAAGTTTCTAATTAACAGCAAGCTTTCCTTAAGCGTTGACATGTGTCACTGCTTAAATATGCCATGCTGCTGCAGAGTAATATTTTGACATGTACAAATAGCGAGTCATTACCGTGGAAAAAGAGAAATGTAACCAGAGGAAGAGACTAATTACAGGAACAAACCGTTCGGGGTCCCCATTACCGGCGATGGCTCAGCAGCGTGCCGCAGCTCCCATTACCCGCCCGTGTCTCAGCCGACAGTCTGACGGTGCCACATACAGGGCTGTACACTTAGATTAATGGCCCTCCTATTTCTTGCTGCTGAGCCTGGTGACTCAGTTACCTGGAATGCTTCATTTCCTTGAATAATACCTGTTTTGGCAAATTTCTTCCTGCTGGGAGGGCAGGTTGATAGCAGCTAGGTGGGAGCTTTCCTTCAGCAGCTGCTTTGGAAAAAGCACCTTGTGTTTGTTTAGTCACCTCTGTAGATAAAAAATTACAGAGCCTCTGGCACCCTCTGTCCTGTTTTTGGATGGACTCTGAAGTTTTGTGGGATCCTGGCTTATGGTGTGGGCTGGTCAGAGGGGTTTCCTCCTTTGTGCTGTGCAAGAAGCCTGTATCTGTGCATCTGCACTTCCCAGCTCTGCCTGGTTTCTCCAGGGCTTCTTATTTCACATGACTCTAAACACCCTGGTATTAACATGATGAGCAGTCTTGCTGTCCCTGTAATAGGTCGAACTCAATCTAGAAACTAATGAGAGCTGCGAGCTTGCTGGTGATTCAAACATGTTCAGCGTGTTATTAGGAAAACCACTTTAATCATGCTTCTCTGCTCCTTCTGCCACCATAGCAGCCTGCCTCAATACCTGACCACCTTAAAACCACATGCTTTTTAACACTTTGGAGTCAGAAAGGCTGTGCTGTCCAGGAGCAAGGAAAAACATCACACAGATGAGGATGGAAGGCTTGTGTCAGCTCTGGTACCTCTTGGCATGAGTCTCTGGGCATCATGTCATGGGGTCAGAGATCAGACTTTGAGCCAGAAAGTCCCTAAAAAGAGGTAAATATTTGACCTGCACGAGTTGGCTGTGGATGTGCTGACACCTCCCCACCACATACCTCTGGGTGGGTAAGGGCATATCAAGCCCAAGGCATAGTCCCTGTCCTGTGCAAGGTCTGCATCTTGTCCTACTGATAGACATCTGAGGAAGCCTCGTGGGATGCCATTTTGTAGTATTTTGGGCAGCTGGATTTCATGAGGCATTTTTCTCCTGGGAGTAATGATTAGATAAAGGAGATGGATGCTGTAAGCTACTCTTGGCTCCGCAAGGTGAGTTCATTAATAGCAGAGCCAGGAGGAAGATGAGTCTTGTAGGTGAGTTAAACTTACTTTAGGATTCCTGGGAACCATGCTGCAGGCAGGAGCTGCTGCAGAAAGCACCCGTGGAGGAGCTGCATGGGGAAAATACATAGCAGGTCTGCACCTCCCACACCCCACAAATCCAACTCAAAATGCACATGATAGGCTGCCTGCCTGCAGGCTGGCTTCGTTAAGCAGCGCTGTGACACAGTCTGCTTGGAGGAGAGGCACAAGTCAGTGAGACAGACCCTGGTAGTTGCAGAAAGGTGACCCTAAGAGTGATAAAGCAGCACTTTATCCAGCCTAGGGCTGAAGGCTGCTGCAGTGTAGAGTTTGTAACAAGAGCCCATCTTTGGTGTGCCCTAGTAGAGTTTATTTCTCCCACAGTTAAGTCAGGATTTCAGTAGAAGCTTTAAGAGACTAAAAAGTCAATCGAAGTCAGTTATGTTGTATGAAAGATTGTTATTGCAAAAGCCTGTCCCCCTTGCAATTAAAATAATGCTATCTGTGAAAATGAAACAAAGCCCACTGTACACAGCACTGGTGCAGCCTCACCTTGAGCAGTGTATGCAGTTCTGGGCCCCACAAATTAAGAGGACATGAAGATGCACCCGGGCGAGGGTGGGAAAGCTGTTGAAAGGGCTGGAAGCCATGTCCTGTGTGGAGCAGCTGAGGATTTGGGGCTTGGAGAAAGGAGGCTGAAGGGTGACTCTGCTGCTTCCAGGATGGGATGTGGAGAGGGAGGGGCTGAGCTCTGCTTCCCGGGATCCAGCCTGGGAACGGCTTGGCACCACACCGGCGGGGTTCAGACTGGTCATTCAGAAGCATTTCTTTAGGGAGAGGGTGGTCAGACACTGGAGCAGGCTTCCTAGGGAGGTGGTCGATGCTCCGGGCCTGTCAGTGTTTGAGAGACATTTGCACAGTGCCCTTAACAATGTGCTTTAACTTGGCCAGGCAGTTGGACTAGATAATTCCTCCCAACTGGAAGTGTCCTGTCCCATCCCATCCCATTTGACTATCCAGCTTTTCAGTATTTAGACAAATGCTGCGTGTTTCACAGAATTGTAGGGGTTGGAAGGGACCTCCAGAGATCATCAAGTCTTGAGAAGAGGAGGCTGAGGGGAGACCTTGTCACCACCTACAATTACCTGACAGCAGGTTGTAGAGAGGTGGGTGATGGTCTCTTCAGCCAAGTAACAGGAGACAGAACAAGGAGAAATGGCCTCAAGCTGCACCAGGGCAGGGTCAGATTAGATGTTAGGAAAAAAATTTTCACTGAAAGAGTTGTAGGGATGTGGAACAGGCTGCCCAGGGAGGGGGCTGAGTCACTAACCCTGGGTGTGTTTAAAAAAAGGGTAGATGAGGTACTTAGAGATATGGTTTAGCACAGGACAGGAATGGTTGGACTCAATGATCTCTTCCAACCTGGTCATTCTGTGATTCTGAATCCAACTTCCCCCCCCTGCCAAAGCAGGTTCCCTAGAACCTGGGTTCACCTGGGTTGCAAAGTGAAGGACAAGGGGACTTAGAGCCATGGCTGATAAAATGGAGTGAGGAACACAGCAAAGGCTGCTGTTGGCTATTAATACCTCTGAATTTAAATATGAGGCAGCGGGTCCTGACGGCGTGTTCTGATCACACCAGCCACAAGGAGCCCTGTGACACATCTCACAACTGCAGGCTCCAGGATCCAATTTCAAGTCCCTACTGCAAAACATCCTAAGTCTTTATTTTTAGTCTGGTGCATCCTGTAACACATACAAAATTAAGGGTAAGGGAAAAAAAAAGAGGTGACAAGAAGCACCCGGAGAGAAATAATCCTCAATCCAGTTATCTGTCTCCATCTTTCTGCTGCTGGATGCAGATGAACTCACCCCTTGCAGCCTTGGTGAGAAGGCATTGATTTATTTTTATTGTCAGCCTAAAAGGTACATCGTGGGACTGGAAATCTGATAAAACTGCAAGGCCTGGGTTGCAAATGGTCACAGGCTTGCTCTGCAATTAAACATTTCCCACAGTAGGTTTCCAGGCTTTTGGACAGCCAGGAACTTTCTGCTTTGTGTCTGTAAGGGAGCTGATAAAAGTAAATTAGCATGCTTAGAGGCTGCTCTCTGAACATAACCTTGTCCTGAGGAAATGGCATGCTTTGGCATACTTTTAGTAGCTGACAGTGAGCGCGCTGCAGTCTGGCTGCCTTTCTAAATTACTTAGATTCTGGGGGTTTTCTTCAGGTTTTATGATGATGGCAGTGGTGCTGTGTAAACACTTTTATTTTATTTAATTTCAGCCTGTTGGGAAATACCATGGGGAGCTGAGGAACAGTTTCTCATAGGACAGAGACCTGCCTTTTAAAGTTTTAGAGTGTACTGAAAATCACAGTGTCACAGAAATGTAGGGGTTGGAAGGGACCTCCAGAGATCATCGAGTCCAACCCCCCTGCCAAAGCAGGGTCCCTAGGACAGGTCGCACAGACAGGCGTCCAGATGGGTCTTGAATATCTCCAGAGAAGGAGACTCCACACCCCCTGGGCATCCTGTCCCAGGGCTCCCTCCCCCTCACTGTGAAGAAGTTCTTCCACATATTAGTGTGGAACTTCCTGTGCTCCAACTTGAGGCCATTGCCCCTTGTCCTGACCCCACAGACCACTGAGAAGAGGCTGGCCATGTCCCCCTGTCTCCCACACTGCAGGTATTTATAAACATTGATCAGATCCCCTCTCAGGCTTCTTTTCTCAAGGCTGAACAGCCCCAGCTCACTCAGTCTTTCCTTGTAAAAAACCCCCTGAAACTCCAAGGGTTTTATTTTTATTGCAAACAAAAGGATGATTTTGACCCACTCCCACCCACCTGGGCCATTTAACTCGTGGTGGGGGTGAACAGAGCTGTCAGAAAGCATCTTGTGTTGCCAAAGCTGTTTTAGCTAATAAAGGGCTTGGCTGAAAAGTCACGCCTGGTCCAGCTTACAGTGTGTAACCTCAGACTTCTCTACAAGCAGAGTTCCTGTGTGGGACTCAGGAGTAAAACACACTATTTGTTTTCTCTGCTCTTTCCTGCTATGCCTCAATGGCAGCACATAAATTCACCTGAAACCTTTGCACTTGGGGTGTGACCTTTCAGATCCGTAAGATGTGTTTGTAGGACAGCTTGGGAGCCAGGTGCCTTTACAAATCTCCACTCCCTTGTCATTATCAGCCAGAGGGATTTCTTTCCCCCCTCCTCTCAGCACAATTCCTTCTAAATATATTTATCAAAGGTGTGGTTATCATAGACCAGAGCAGCGAGATGTGCACTGAATGAAAACTCCCACACTGGCTTTAAGTGTCCTTCTTTTCTTCCTGTAGTAAAGGTGCCCAGTGCTGCCAGTGGTACTGCTGGGTAATCCACCCTGTGGTTTTGCTTGCCCAACACCAGAATTACCGAAGGCAGTTCTTGTGGTTGGCTGCTAGGACAGGGGCCATGCCCAGTGCAATACCTGACCCAGCTCTCTGGAGTCAGCACGTGTACTGGGAACCTCTCCTCAGCACTAAGATGCCCGGATAGGGTGGTGTGGGACATGGTGATCCTGTTTCAGCATCTGCAAAATAAATATTGTAAATATTACCTAAGCATCCTGTAAATACACTCACTGAAGAGGACTTGGTTACAAGCTGGCATACCCTTACCTGTGTGCAAACATGATTCCAGGTTGTAATTCGGGCTGCCCTGCAGTGTGTATTGTCCTGGGTTGAACCTGGCTGAGCTGTGCCCAGCTTGCCAGGGAGGGCAATGTTTGAGTTAGGGGCAGGAGCACGTTAGGTCACCTGTTGAACTGTGCACCCCTGGTACAGCTGTCTCGCTTGGTAACACCAGGGGTTTCAAAGCAACTCGAAGGATTTGGGCATCAAAAGGGGTGTCAGGAAGCCTGTGCCTGCAGAGTGAAGGAGAGCGTGCTGGGAATTGCCTCCTAGCAATCGCTGCCTCACAAGAGGGGCCTTGGGAGGTGCCGGGGAAGCCCCAGCAGCCTGTTTCAGCACCAGCTCCACTTCTGCCAGGGTGGCATCACCCTTCCCAGCGTTAGTGTCACCTCTGTGTCCGTTTGCCAAAACAAGCCACGAGTCATCGCTTGGTCACTGTAACCCAGGCAAGCAGGTAAGGAGCTCCCTCAGAGGGAAGAGCTCAGCAGTGAGGGCAGGGATGTGCATCTTGGGTAGGGCTGGTGGAGGCTGCTGGCCACCCCTGAACTGCTCAGCAGAAGCACAGCTGCTTCCAACCTCTGCAAAGTCCTTCTCAAGCCCAGTACTAGTTTCAGGGGCAAGCTATTGTCCCCACCTCCCCCACAATGCCCATTTCAAAGGTGATGCTCAGCCCTGGGCTTCCCAGATTCCACGCTGGAGTCTGCTCAGGAAAATATTTTCAAAAGGGAATTTCGGAAATAATGGAAAACTCAAAATGTGGTTTGTGTTCTGTGTTCTTGTGTTTGGATTGGCTTTTTTGCAGGGGGAACAGAGTCACATTTCCTCAAAACATTATCTGATTATTCGTATTTTCTTATCTCTTAGTCAACATGAGTCTGACACCAAATTTATCCTAATCCTGGATAGAAGATTGGATACGTGGACATCTGTCA
Source organism: Zapornia atra (assembly GCA_013400835.1). Classification (NCBI taxonomy): domain Eukaryota; kingdom Metazoa; phylum Chordata; class Aves; order Gruiformes; family Rallidae; genus Zapornia; species Zapornia atra. Next base: position 619,202 of record VZTU01022381.1, on the reverse strand, counting down.
AAATGACTCTCCAAAGAATAGCAGTAAGTCCTTTTTAATGTTAATTTCTTTTAATCTATTAAGTCATTGTGCCCCTTTTATATCACTTTCAGGAAACGCTGGGAACCAGGAGCACTGATGCTTGTGCTTTCTCTCCATGTAGTATTTTGTTTTATGGCCCTGTAATTAATTCAGGCATAGTTCTATGCCCCATCTGAGGACGTAAATGAGCTGTTTGAGTATCAACTGATTCATTTGCTCTGTTTTGTACTTCTTCATAGCGGTTGTGATGTGTTTTGTGCCACGTTCTGTGCTTTTGCTGTGTGGAGGATTTGGCTTCATATATGTTCTTTGTGGACACTGGTTATTAGTGAGACTGTATTTTACCTACTGGTCAGTGAGTGAAAGTGTCAGGTTCTTAAAATGGGCTTCACAAGCATTCATATGGCTTCACGAGCATTCATATGTGGGCATGGGTGGAAAAATCGATTTTAAAGGTGTATGTATGCATTCCTGTATTATAGATACCCGTTTTATGTGCTACACATCATGAGCTCAATCCCTGGCTGAACGGACCTCCAAAGTAAGCTTTTTGCAGCTCAGGAATGGATTATGTCTTGTGAAATCAGAGCACGGCAGTGCATGCAGGGGTAGAAAGGTCCTGTCTACAGATGCATGGATAAGTTGGAGCTAATTGATAAATGCTGTACCAGCCAGACCATGCCCTGTGGGTATGACAGTGAATATATTCTGGGCGTATTACTGTTGCCTTTGGTTTTGCATATAACCACCAAGCATTGATCCATGGGATATAGAATGAAGTAAATAGTATGTACTGAGAAATAAAATTCTGGTTAAATCTGATAAAGTTAGAACTGTTGCTGTTTTGAGTAGTTAATACTGGTACAGCCAAACTTGGTTTGATGGCATTTTGCCGATAAATTCACAGATTCACAGAATTGTACGTGTTGGAAGGGACCTCCAGAGCTCATCCAGTCCAACCCCCCTGCCAAAGCAGGTTCCCTAGGACAGGTCACACAGGGAGGCCTGCAGACAGGGCTTGAGTATCTCCAGAGAAGGAGACTCCACACCCCTCTGGGCATCCTGTCCCAGGGCTCTGTCACCCTCACCATGAAGTTCTTCCGCATGTTGGTGTGGAACTTCCTGTGCTCCAACTTGAGGCCATTGCCCCTTGTCCTGTCCCCACAGACCACTGAGAAGAGGCTGGCCATTTTCCCCTGTCTCCCACACTTCAGATATTGATAAACATTGATCAAATCCCCTCTCAGTCTTCTTTTCTCAAGGCTGAACAGTCCCAGCTCACTCAGCCTTTCCTCACAGGGGAGACGTTCCAGGCCCTTAATCATCACCCAGTGGAAGGAAGAGAAGGTTACCTTTTTCTAACATGTGTAAGATGCTGGTGTCAATATTTTGGGTTCTGATTTTCCTGAATGTTGTAAGTGAATTTCTAGGTATGGTTGCCGTACTATTAGAGGAGCAGCAGCATTTAAAAAGCAGCTCTTTAAAGTGATCATCACGATTCAGTTCTGCTGCCAGCATTTGAACAGGTGCTTGTACTAAGAGCATCCTTTAAGGATCATGTGGTTGCTTTGCATAGTCTGGAAGTTTCAAATGTGAAAAAATCCTGCCCTACTTTGTAGCTTCTACAGGACTGTCACTCGTTTTTAATAAGAAAATTTAATTATCATGTGACCCTTGAGCATGCACCCTGTTCTTGTACCTGTATGTGCTGTGTGCCCATGTAGAGAGCTGGTTTTGCCTGTAGTCGCAGGGCTGTCCATGTAGATGTTGTGGAGATGCTCTGTGCAAAAAGGAGTGAGAAGCAGGATACCTGTGTCCAGTAAGTCTTGAGACTGGGGAATCTTGCCTTAAAAACAGGGTCTGGCCCCGAAGGGCTATCTTTGTGTCCAGGAGGCGTTTAGGACTTGACTTTGCACAGCTAACACAAAAAAAGATGAAATCTCGATTTCTTTCTGATCACTAACTGTAACCCATGCTGCAATAAAAAAAAAAGATATTTTTTTTCCTGGTCTTTTTATAATTTTGGAATGAAAAGCACGAATGAGCTGCATTTAAAATACAGTGCCCTATTTCTTCAGCATATGTTTCTGCAAGTGCAGCTCTGCGTTTGTGCACCCGATCCAGAAAAGAATTTTCTATCAGGCTGTACAGATTTTTATTTAACTCTTTGTGCATGCCTCTAATTGCTTGGGCAAAGCAGGCTCACGCTGGTACCCGCTTTGAAAAGCGGGGCCCTCCAGCCGGGGTCAAGCCTCAGCTTTTGGCTGGAGCATCCTTCCTTACTTCCCCTCCAGAATCCTAAACGCCCTCAGGACCCACCTTTGCGATAGTCGCAGTGTGTGCTTTTTTGGGGGGGAAAGGGAAGGGTAAGAGCTCTGAGAGCCCGATCCTCTAAAGAAAAGAGCTAGCCCCGGCTGCGGGATGATTTTTGGCATTCCACCTTAAAAACCAACCCCGGCGCTGGGAAGGAGAGCGGGGCTGCCAGCCGGGAGCCGGGTGCCGGCAGGG
>VZTU01022381.1:574495-616612 GCA_013400835.1 Zapornia atra | reverse complement strand
GCGCCCAAGGACGGGGGCGGCAGAGTCGTGGCGGCGAGAGGCCTTTTTGTACCGGGAGGAAGGCGGGGTGGGGGTGGTGGGGTGAAGGGGGGAGCGAGGATATTGACCGGCGTGATGTTAACTGAGCATGACGGGGGGAGTGTTTTTAGCAATCCCTTCCGTGCGGGAGTAGCCAGGCGCTGCTTGCGGGCGGTGGGGCATCCGTGTTCCGCAGCGCACCTCTGGAATGCCGTGGGAAAGGCTGTGATTTATTGCTGGTACCGTCAGGGAAAGCCCCTCGCGGGGAGGGGGCCCGGGGCAGAATTGGTGCACCGGCAATGCTGACGGCATCTTTGGGGGTTAATTATGCAGGCGGGTAACGTCAAGGTAGCAGAGTGCTCTGGAGTTTCTCGGTTTGGCTCTGGGGGGGAAGTTCAAGCATCACATTTAGCAGGACCCGGCGTTTTGTCTGACTTTTCCTGTAAGGGACAGGGGAAAGACATTCGCTTTGGCACCTGTGTAAGGACATCCAGCGTCAATCCCCATTCCTCAGGAACAAACTTAGTGGCAGATACCACTTTGTCGTTGCATTTATTGATTTCCAACCTCATGAATTTCCCAGGGAACTGCAGGGAAGCATGTTTCTCTGAAAACCAAATTCCCAAAACTAGGGAAAATGACATTAAATGCATCAGGATGTGATACTACTTAAGGAGAGGCAATAAGTGAGACGCTTTTGATGTATGCCCTTTCTTGTGCTGTATTAGCTGAGATGGGCTGTATTGGTTATATCAGGGTGATCTGCATGGTCGCAGCTGAGCGTGTCTTTAAACCAGTTGCTGAACTAGGGCCTTAAAGTGCTCGTGTTTGTGTCCTGTGAAGGGGGACAATGTTCTGAGCCCGGTCCTGGGTCAGTGAGGTAGTTAATGCTGGTGAAACGTTGCCAACTGCCTAATTTAGTGGGATTGCGCTGAGTTTTCCGTCTTTCCCAATGTGCTGCAGGGGAACAGCAGAGGGCAAAGGCTGGAGAGGGTACTCTTAGATGTTTTGTTACATAAACCCGTGTTTGTCAGATGCACAAGATTTGGTTCAGTGTTATAAATAAGAAGATAAAATGTAAGGCAAGATTAAGGAACCTTTTGTCTTTGCTTGCTTGATTATAGTATAGGGAAGGGTTTTTTCCAGGATTACCTTCAGCATCATCAGATCTCAGTTTGCAGGTAACTTACCTACGCTCCGGCACTTAGGAGAACTGGAATTGTAGGAGTGATTAAAAAAGATATAGTCCCTTCAGGAATGTTATCCTTGAGGAATTACTGATCTTTGTGTGTGTGTGTGCATAATTTTTTTTTTAACATTTCATCCTTTCTCTTAAGTTTGGGCATGGTTTGGTTGGTAGCTGTCTTTCTGCAAGCTTAATTTTTGGCTTGTTTGTTTTTTCCATGCTTGAAACACATTAGGTATCATTTGCAAGGCTGTATTTCTTGGGGTTTAGCTACTCATAAGCGTTGCCTTTGATCTTACGTGTATAAAGTCAGCTGAAAAAATCCCCAAGCGCTTTCTAAACTGAATGGAAATCAAATCACTTGGCTTGGAAACCCAGCTATGGATCGAGGAGCAAAAGGGATTGCAGCTCTGTGTGTGGTGTATAAAGTTCTGTCCGAGGAGAATTTGCCTCCATGGCAGATGTGGCAGGAGGATGAGAGTGCCAGGTTATGGTCTCTTCTTGTATGTTGTGTAGAGCATGTTGGCATCCTGCATTCATGAAACCAAAGGTGTCCAAAGGCACCTTTGCTCTCAGAGAGGCATTTCACAACTTCCCACTATTGCAGTGTAGTTTCGGCAGGTGGCTCTGCCTCCTGATCACCCATCCATCCTCCTGGAGCTGTGGGTTTCCTGTCCAAGGGCTTGTAGGAGAAGACAGTCAAAGCCTACAGCTTCCTACTGGAGACCCAGACCCTTCCTTCAGGGAGTCTGCTCTGCACAGATATTGCTGATGCATTTTTCAGAGGAGGTCAAGGTAGGAGCCTGAGGTTCAGAGACCTGAACACATTGTTGTGCTTCTGAAATGGAAATGACAGTGGCTTTCTCCAAACTATGTGGGACTTCACCAACGGATTCATCCACAATGAACTCATAACCATGCAGAATGACCTAAAAGGCATCCTCCGAGCTCCTCACAAGGCTTTGGCACAAGTCAGTTTGAGCTATTAAGGCGAGGGGTCCAAGGCCTATCTTGGAGCAAAACCATCCTGTCCCTTGGGGCTTGCAGCTCATGGTGGCTCCTGGGTGCTGTATTTTAAACCTTACTGAAGGATGCTCCTGCTGTCCTGTCCACAGAGACATGCCTGCTGGGAAATGCCCAGGATGTAACATGAGGCAAACATGGACATAAGGGTGGCTGTGATGGAATGACACCTAATGGGCTCACAGCTCTACAGGGACAGGCACAGCATTGCCGTGAACGCAGACAGGATGTATCGCTTCTTTCCTGGGATGTCTTAGTGCCAGGAGATGTGCCAGAGCGTATGGAGTGTCAGGGACTAGCCAGGTCAGCCAAAGGCCTGGACAGAGCAATAGCAGTGTTCACTGGGTCCAACAGACAGCCGGCATGGGGAGGTGGGAGAGGCAGCCAGCTTCTCTGGGATGTGGTGTGGGCTGAACGTTGATCTTGCCAGAGACTCTCCAGTGAAATATTAATGCTGTAAATTCTCAGTTCATTCAAAATGTCTACAAGCCTGTGCCAGTTCTGGTGATGCTTTCCTCGGTGAAGGTTTTCTGCATCCCAGGCAGAGATGCTTCTCAGTCTTAAAATAAGGAACCACTCCAACTCCTCAGAGATATCCAGCAGACTGTGGATGATTTTCTTTCTAGTAATGCGTAGGAAACTCGAGTCAAAAATCCTCAGCTGAGCAGACTCTCTGAGATGGGCATCTTTGCAAACAGAGCTGTGTCTGGTAGCTGGGCTGTTGGAGGGCCTATCTGTGGTTGTCTCAGAGGAGAAATGATCTTTGTAGGACTAATTAAACAGTCACGGAAGCAGGGAGCTGAACCTCCTGCAGCATCTCATCCACACTTTCTTGGGCAAGACCTGTCTCAGAGCTGCCAAGGTCTGGTGACTCCACAACCAGGTTTAGACCTTTGGCCCCTTGGCAGGTTTGATGAGTTGGAAGCTGGTTCCTGGGGTCTCCTGCTGCTGTAGCCATCATTGTGCCCCATTTTGGAGACACTGTGTGCTCACCGGGTGCTGTGGAGCAGAGGTACAGCACCCAGCACAAATGTCTCTGTAATTTACTGGTTTGTTCTTGTTTCTAACACTGGATCTTTGTCCCTCATGCCATTCTTGTTGACTTCCAAAGAGTATGAACTTGGCACTTCATTCACATTCATGTTTTATTATTTTTTTTCTTCCTCCTGCTTAAAATAATGTCAGATCAATATATTTGATCCTAAAACTCACTGTCCATTTGTAAATGGAGTTGTGGGCAAGGGAAGCTACAACCTGCCCTTTCCTACACAAGGAAACACAGCAAATGGGTTACGCTGCAGTTCATGGATGTCAGATCTCAACCATAAACTGTGGCTTTTTTGAACAATGCTAATGCATGTTTATGGGAGCAGTCTTTGGTTTGAAGGCATAGATTATGTGCCCTGTGGTGTGGAATACCTAAGCATTACTCTCACCCTTGGAATAGATACTACTATTGTCATTCTCGGAGGATAATAGAGGAGGATAACATAAGGAAGAATGCAGGGAGAAACATAACCTGGCATGGCAGGATCTCAGGGAAAATCATATGTCTTAATTAACTCAATTCTCTGCCTCATGCACTTATGCATAATTTAATGATGTGACTCCTACTTTCTTAAAAATTCTTTTTCATTCTCAAGCACCCTTTCATGGATCTATTTCAAACTGCACCTGCCAGCCATATGCTCATAAAAAGACTCCTGCAGCATTTCACAGGAAATTCCAAATTCTTACCACAAATTAAATGTTGCCTGGTAATTACCAGGGACAAGAAGAGTATGCTCGATGCAGTTATGGGATGATTAGTGAATTTGGCAATAAATTTTCCTTCCCCAATCTGTCTGTCATTCCCCTTGGTGTCCCAGCCCCTCTGTTCCCTGCTAAGTTGTAATTTCGCTCTCCAAGTTAGAGCAGTGAACAAATTATAGAGTATTAAAGTTTATAATAAGTGGCCCTCCAAGGTGTGTGGCTGAATTCCTGCCTCTTCCAAAGGGGATTGGAACTGGATGATCCTCTTGCAGCTACATCTGTATCTCTAAACCACTTACGGTATGTCCCTCCTGCTTTGAAAATAAGAAACAACAAAAATTACTATGACCTAAACGATTTCCCCTCTTTTCAAGGTGTTTGAAAGTCGTTGTTGGACCTGCCACAGCCCCAGGTTGAATGTCATCTCTTTCCTTGCAGGCATCTTTCCCAGGGAACCTGCACTTAGTGATGGTTCTTCGTCCCACGGGGTTTTTCCAGCGCACCTTCACTGACATTGGATTTCGGTTCAGTCAGGAGGATTTTCTACTCAAGTTACCGGTACGACCGTGGGGGTGTTGTGCCTCTGCATCATCAGAGGCTGCCTGTGCACCTCGGGTCAGGAGGGGTGACAGTGTCCCACTGTGGGCACCTATGAAGAGTAACTAGATGTCTCTGCCAGCAATGCCCTATTTCCACCCAATATCTCCCCACCAAACCTCTCCCGTAGAACTTTCCAGCTCCCTTGTGCAGAGTTTGCTCCCCACAGAGCATGTCCATGGTTAGTGGGAGGTAGGATTCTCACCCTGTCATCATCCCCCAAGTAGGCTGCATGCCTCTGGAGGATAAAGTCATGCTGAGGAATTTGGTTTATCTCTGAGAAGTAAAAAGACACATCTAGTGATGCTTTTGCTATGGCTTCCACCCCTAATTGCCACTTTAATCTTGTGTAAACTCCATACCACGTAGGTATTTGTCTCTAAAATAGCAACTGGAATGATTTTCTGTTCTCAAGTTGGTGTTTTGGAGACTTCTAAAGCCACCTTGATTATAGGACATAATTGGAGTAATTAAGAGAAGAAAAGCAGGCTTGTGGAATCTAAGTTTGGTGTAATTACGAAGCCACGAAATAAACTCCGTGTTTTCCTTTAGGAAATAATATGATTTTCACAAACTTTGCATTTTTCACTCTAAATTGTTTATTATTTGTGCAGCTTTGAAAATTCACAACTTATTCCAGGGCAGATCAAGACAGACATATATACAAGGAGTAAATATTTATGTGCAATTCAAAACTTATTAAAATGTATCTTTTTTTCCCAGATTACTGGTCATTCCTTGCAAATGCCTGCATTACTTTTGCTTTTGGCTCTGTTCTGCAGTCAGATACTGCAGCGTCTCACTGTGCTTCACATGTAAGGAAGCAAGCACCACGGAGATCAGAGTTGGCTTACCAAAATGGTCAAATGCACCAATAAAAGCCATGTTAAGCCGTAAGCATAAGAAAAAAAGCTGTATTGTAGAATAATACTGAGAGAAAAAACAATTTTTAGGTACATAAAAGACTAGTAGGCCTGATCCATCTATGACTTGGGTAGAAGTCATCATCATTGACCAAATAACAGTGTTGTCTTGCTTGTAGGTTGTTATGCTGAGCTCGGTTAGCGACCTGCTGACGTACATTGATGAACAGCAATTAACCCCGGAGTTTGGAGGCACTCTGGAGTACTGCCACAGCGAGTGGGTCATCTTCAGGACTGTACGTACCGGGCCTGAACACTAGGCTCTTCTCCTGGGTGTTTGGGATCGATTGAGGAAGGTTTTCTGTAAGGGAAGGGGTAGTGGGTGGCTGATAAGAACCCCTGAAGCCAACTACATTTCCTCAATCAGATTGGTGAAGGGGTCAGGTGGCGTTAGGTGCTTGAGGGGTCTGTAAGGGAACTGGATGGTTAACTCCCTCAGGTTCCTTTTGAAACTGTTCCTGAAAGATCTGTCTTAAATCCTTATTAAAATTCCCCTAATGGTAGATACAGAATAGTTTGTAGGGGTTTTTTTAATAACAGTTACTTCACTCTGGGTTTTCACCAGGTCTTTGTCTCTCATATTAGTAACAGATTGGATTCCCAGTTGGATTTCCAACAAATCAAAGCGCCAATGAAAAATGTTTTCAGACCTCCTCATGCCCCTTGTCCCGCAACATCATCCACACCAGCAGATGTGGAGCTCAGTATAAAGACAATAGCACAAGACATTGTAGCTGGAATCATTCAAACCATTGAGTTATTTGTGCCATTAACTTTGTGCCAGTTTATGCTGATGCACTGCCAAATTAATGAATTTTTCAAATTTGTTGGCTCTTAGTTTTGTTCTTTTGCATGATGTGTTAAAGTGATAATGGCTTAGCTCCCACACTTGGAGACAAAAATGACAAAATGAGTGACAAAAACTGTTAATCTAAGAAAAGGATAGCTTCTAGACAACAGCTGCATATGGTAGATAAGTGTATGAAAAATCTCTCTCAAAATTCCCTTGTAGTGTGCTCATAAAACACTGCCTGAAATTTCCATGGAAAATGCACGCTGTTTGAAGAAAATATAAATGCAATCATAGAATGACTAGGTTGGAAAAGACCTTTGAGGCCATTGAGTCCAACCGTTCCTGTCCTCTACTAAACCATATCCCTGAGCACCTCATCTACCCGTCTTTTAAGTACATCCAGGGTTGGTAAATCACCCCCCTCCCTGGGCAGCCTGTTCCAGTGCCTGACAGTCCTTTTGGTGAAGAACTTTTTCCTAACATCTAATCTGAACCTGCCCTGGCACAGCTGACTCCATTCCCCCTCATCCTGTCACCTGTCTCTTGAATGAAGAGACCAACACCCATCTCTCTACCCCCTCTTTCCCACCCAGGTCTCTCAGAGCAAGCTCTTGGACTGCCCTGCAGATCTCAGCCTTGGCTCTGTGCATACTCTTAGAGAGCTGTAGGGATGCCCTGAATCCCAAGCTGATTGCAATTATCCTCTCCCACCAGGCAATAGAGAGTTTTGCACTAACAGTGAAGGAAATTGCACAGATGTTACAGGCCTTTGGCACGGAGCTGGCAGAGACCGAGCTGCCGGATGACATGTACTCAATCGAGCGCATCCTGGCCCTACGCACAGAGAAGTATTACCAGCTCAAGGTAAGTCTCAGCAGCAGCTCTGCCGTGGGTTTCCAGCCCCTGTTAGCACAGCGAGATGGGATTTCTGGGGTTTGGCTGCCTCTTAGGTTGGTGCCCACTCCTCCTTCCCTCCCATGCATGTGTATATGTTGACAGACGAAATAAACCACGGCATGACTGTTTCTGCACGTTACCCGTGCACGTGCCATCTCTCAAACAAATTACCCTGCCAGCACCCAGCAATCTGTCTCTGCTGCAGATTTAGTGTGCTCCCACTGCAGGAGCACTGTGGCAGAGGTGGAGTGGAAGGCTTTGACACCTGTGGGTTTGTGCCCCGTGTGAGATTACCTCTGCTTTACCCCCATGGGTGGGGGAAGCTGCACAAAACCATCATCAGTGGGTCTGGAGGGGTGGTTTGTCTCCGAGTCCCTCTGCATGATGCAGCGTTCCCAGGGGGGCATGAGGGAACTGTGCTGGAGGGTATCCGAGGTGAAGATTTTGTGTGAGCGCATGGTACAGAGCATTCATGATGAGATCCCTGGTCTTCACCTGACCCTTCATGTTTCACCTTCAACATTTGTTTCTTTAATATTTTAGGATTTATTTTCAACTATTTGTGATATTATTATTATTAGTAGTAGTAGTATTTGATTATAATATTATTTATTTTCTTCAATTATATATTGCTTATAAATATTAGTTACAATTAATTTTGTTATAGGATTAATATTATTATAGGAGCTGGTGGAAGTTTTAGTGAGCTGGTGAAAGTTTTAGTGCAGACAGCTGCTGCCATACCAAGCTGTTGTCTTTGCTGCCCCCGCCCCCCGCCATCTTTCTGGGGACAGCACAGGCCTGACCCCAAACCCTCCTTTCAGAAATGGTGCCTGCATTAATTACCATGCTGTGCAGCTGAAGAATGAGCTCATTTGCTTTATGACTGGATCTGTTTGCCCGAGTCAGAGAAGGGTATCTGTGGTCATTTATAATCATTTGTCGTTCACGTGACAGCAGGTGGCCAGGAGGCTGCATGTGAGAAGTGTGCAGAATGACATCCAAAGTGTGCTCTGTGTGGGCATTGATATATGTGTGTATGTATAGACAGTATCGCTATAGATACTGCAGCAATCCTTTGTTTCTTCATTGAAAATCAAGAGAGCTGTAGTATAAAAAGGCAGCTGCATACGGTGCAGTAAGACTGATTTAAACTTCATGCTTAGGGCAGTAGGACTCCTTGAAAGAGCCCAGCACAGGGCCACCAAGATGGTGAAGGGAGTGGAACACCTTCCTTATGAGGACAGGCTGAGAGAGCTGGACCTCTTCAGCTTGGAGAAGAGGAAACTGAGGGGTGACCTTATTAATGTCTATAAATATGTAAAGGGCGAGAGTCAGGAGGATGGAGCCAGGCTCTTCTCAGTGATGGCAGCAATAGGACAAGGGGCAGCGGGTGCAAGCTGGAGCAGAGGAAGTTCCATGTGAATATAGGGAGGAACTTTTTCCCTGTGAGGGTGATGGAGCACTGGGACAGGCTGCCCAGAGAGGTTGTGGAGTCTCCTTCTCTGGAGACATTCAAATCCCCCTGGATGCGGTCCTGTGTGATTTAGTCTGGGTGATCCTGCTCTGGCAGGGGGGTTGGACTAGATGATCTTTCGAGGTCCCTTCCAACAACTAACATTCCGTGATTCTGTGATTCTGCCAAGGTGCAAGGGGCAGCTATGAGCCACAAGATGTAATCCTGTGTATAAAGCAATCCGTTGTACACACTTTCCTCTGTGGAGAAGCAGCACCCTTCATGTGCTTTCATTTGCACACAAAGCCCAGCAGCACTCAGTACAAGGCATCTGCTGCTTTTAATGCCTCATCTATTAATTTCAAATATCAAAAACACTCATTGGCTCTGACTGAAATGAAGTCCATTGGCTTTTTTTCTTTTGTTCCTTCCAAGCTGATGAAGGATGAAAGCAGCTGAGAAACTGCACACAGATTGCAGTGGCAGCAAGACACAGGATCCTTGTCCCTCTCTTGACAACCCCAGGATTGGTACAGCTGATTCCTGAATTCAGATAATGAGTCGATCAGAATAATTTTTGTAGCTGTGATACTGAACAGAAGCTGGTTGTAAACACAACGAAAAAAAAAAGATAGAAGTTAATTAAGCAGAGTAACTAAGAAATTAACCTCTTTGATATACTGAATGGTAAAAAAAACCAACCCAGTCAACACCTGTCTGGCAGTCAGGCTACTTTGTGGTATGTGTAAGGAAAGGCTTTGAATCAAAAGGGAAATGCAGGGCTCTGGAGAGTGAGATGTAAGGGGATGAAATAACAGCTACCTGCAGTTTAAAGCACGCTGTCTAATTCCTCTTCCCTTTGGAGTCTCCTGCACTCAAAAGGGAGATGGAGGTTTTGGCCTTGTGGTCATTTTCTGTGATGTTTTAGTGATAGGAATGCAAACTGGCAGGGGATGCTTTGTGTGTGGGAGAGGAGAAGCTCTTCCAGCAGTGTCCTTCTGCTCCTGGGATGCTGCCCTGACAATGCTGTTATGTTTAGGTTGCTTTGAGCAACCTGGGGCAGGCAGACATGTAAGCAAGACTGTGCTTGCTCAGCCTTCTTCTTAAAGTGGTTCCAGAGGATGTTTCCAAAGAAGTGGGATCCATTCTCTATTGTTTCTCTTGCAATAGAAATCTGTCCCTCTCCTAGAACAGGCTTTCTCCTCCAGGAGTTGGGAGTCCGATGGAGCCGTGCATGAGTCTCCCCTGCAGGGATTCTTCCAACTCAGTTCATCAGCCACCTCTATTTTCTCCTTCCTTCTCACCTATGTGTTTGGTCTTTTGTCTTCTGAAAATAATGAACTAAATGGCCACGTTTGCTCTGTCACTGGGCCCACCACAGCACAAAGCACCTCAGCTGAGGCTCATGAGCACACCAGGGGTTTATTTCCCCTAATTGGAGACTCCATTGAAAATGTTGTCTTGCCTCTGTACATAGAGTGGTGCCACTCAGTCCCAGCTTTGTCCCGCTATGGGATCCTCTTCCTACAACCTTCTGTGATGAGCTTGGTGGCAAAGCGCTGACTCCGAGCTGCAGGAATGCGTGCTCAAATCCATTAACTTGTTGATAGATATCTAATAGAAACCCACCTGCTCACCACAAGAGACCTGTGGTAGTCCTGTCCTCCTGCCTCTTAGATAATTTTGTGGCCTGATGTTTTAATGTCTGCCAGTTTTTACCCAGCCTGGTGACCAATCCATGGCTCAGCCTCCTCCTGCCTCAGGGTCTAACCCCACAGTAAGGGGGATAAAACATCTGCTGGGAGTCCTTTGGTCTGGTAGATACTGGTGCTTCATTTCATACAGGGAGAAACGTGAAATGGCTTACCCTTACCTCACAAAAAGTATCCTGACTCAGAAATGTTTTGAATCGTGCAGGAAGATATCACAGCAGTCACAAAAGAGGGAAACTTGCTTTTGAGCAGTTTTGAAGAGCCCGATGCTGGGGAATGCAGTGAGGAGCAGCACCACGAGAGGCCTGGGGACTGGGAGACTGTGAATCGGTGAGTGCACGCTGGCCCTAATTTGTCTGGTATTTGAGTTGAAACAGTCAAGTTATTTAAGTGGTGGGTGTGTTATTTAGGACCCCTGATAATCAGGTAAAGACCAAGATAGCAGAGTTTTGCTCCAGACCCATCAAATTGCTGTCTTGGTCTTTGCAAATTGCAGATGCAAGGTTGTCCCATGCTGGGTTCCCAGGTATTACTCAGCTAAATGGAGATCGCAGCAACTGTTTCACACCAGTGTTGTCACCTGCAGTGATGATTTCATTAAAATTATCTCTGACATCTTGACATATGTAGACATCCACTGACTTCTCCTGAGAGCTTGGGTCCAGAAGACCCACGTAGGTGATCTCCAGGGCTTGTCCATCCCTGCCTGTCCTCTATTTGAAAATTGTTCCTATCCTGTCCTTTTCCTGTGCTCCAGATTACTTGGTCAGCTGCACGAGATGGAGACTGCTTTTGATGGCTTCTGGGAAAAACATCAGTTAAAAATGGAGCAGTATTTACAACTATGGAAGTTTGAGCAAAGTTTCCAAGAGGTATGATCAGATGCACTTCTGTTGGCAGAAGGAAGAGTTGGAGATGGGAAGGCAGGGAGAGGAGAGAGTGTTTTCGTGCCTTTTATTTTGAGACTGTTTAATTTATGCTGCTGTTCCTTGACTCTGGCAGCGTTTGCTAGCTTGGGGACACCACTGTGCTTCCTCACTCAGAGCTAATTTAGGTATCGCTGCCCTGCAGTCATGTAGATTCTTGCTGACGGGAGCATCTTTGAATTTAGAAATTAGTTCTTGGACATCAGTTTTATGCTCTGATTTAGCAGTCTTAGCTAAAGCGTGATTAATTTTGGCCTGAGAATGATTTCTTCTCTGCCTGTGCTTTGTATCCTTTTGCAGCAGTCTTCTTCTTTGTGTCTAGGTCAAGAATGCCATCGAGTTCTTAATGGGTCAGCAAGCAGAGCTGCCCGACACTGGTGACAGCGTCCTCCAAGTAAAACAGAGGCTGAAGGACTTGGGTCACTTCGATGGTATGGCTCAGGTGAGATAATCTGTCATTGAAAGAGTTGCTAATGAAACACGAGAGGTACCCCCTGGTGTTTTCTGAAATCACCCTGTTCTGGTGCAAGTCGTTGGGAAGCAGCTGCAGAGAAGGATTGATTTCATGTCTTCGGGCTGTGCAGCAATGCCACCATCCCTCTGAAAGCCAGGAACAGGGTATTTAATTATTGTGGTTAAAATAAATTGCTGAGCCACCACGAAAATCCAGAACAGATAAATGTCTGAACATAGGGGAGGCGTGGGAGTTAATGAGCTGGAAGAGAAATTATTTATATGTTAAGTGCTTTAGCAATGCTAATAGGCAGAGACTTGTTACCAGGCACATGGAGAGGCAAAAAAGTTGCTATCTTGACGTGTCTGTGATTTGAACATAACATATGGATGAAGACTAAGGGGAAAGGAGGGTGAAGAGAGATGATTCACGGGAGCCCGACTGAGGATGTGACTTTATAAGGGATGTGCTTGGCAAGTGCTCCAGGGTCACTGGAGAAATCCTGAGGGAACTGGACACAACCCCCAGAGACCTCTTTGAATACAGGAGTCCTAGGGGAAAGGTGTAAGGCTTTTTTGGCCGTTTGGAAGCAGTGTTTGTGGAGAGGGGGAGGAGGAACAAAAGGCCAGACAGACGGGATGCTGCAGGGAAGCAGTCCCGGCAGAAAGCCAACCCTTATACTGACTGAGATGTGCAGGCAAGATAGCGTGTTCACAGAATAACCATGTTTGCTCTGGGATCACAGAATCACAAGGTTAGAAAAGACCTTTAAGATCGTCGAGTCCAACCGTTCCTGTCCTATGCTAAACTGTGTCTCTAAGTACCTCATCTACCCATTTTTTAAACGCATCCAGGGATGGTGACTCAACCTCCTCCCTGGGCAGCCTGTTCCAGGCCCTGACAACTCTTTCAGAGAAAATTTTATTCCTAACATCTAATCTGAACCTGCCCTGGCACAGCTTAATTTCCTTTCCCCTTGTCCAATCACCTCTGCATGAAGCTGTGCTGCAAAGGGCCTGGTTTGCTTTCGCCATAGACCTTAACTGGTCAAGTTCCATTTCATGTTTATGAGCCCAGTGTGCCTAAACTGGACACCAGCTGCAGTTTTTTTAGAGAGCAGTTCCTGGAGACAGCAGCAACGCATTGCCAGCACCATTCATGACGTTGCTAATTTGGTGAAACACTGTTTTCCCCTCATCCTCTTTTTGTAAAGCAAAGGTTTTTTTCCCTGATAGGTGTTTTTTTATCCCACATAAGGCACCCATTCTTGCTACTCCTCATGGCAGTCATCTCCATGGGTACCTGAAATCTTGTAAAAGGAGAAAGCACCTGTGGTTATATGTAGATATTTGGGTGTTATTTCAGTAAGCATGCAATCCATCCTTTTCCTTTCACTGAAGGATCTGATTGGGAAGGCTCAGGTGGTGATACTACATGGACACCAGCTAGCAGCAAATCATCACTACGCACTGAACTTAATCTGCCAGCAATGCAATGAGCTGCGGCACCATTCTGATGTCCTGTCTGATGAGATCAAAAGGAAGCAGATGAAACTGCAGAAGACCCTGGATCTCCATACCCGCCTTCAGAAGGTAGGGTTCAAAGACACAATGCCCTGAGAGGTAGATAGGTAGCTTCTCCACGGGGCTAACCTCTCTGCATCTTAACTGGAGGCATCTGAAATTTGCAACTTTTCTTTGGCAGCTCAGGGTAGGGAAGCATTCCCCAGAAGTAGCTGGTTAAGCTATCAAACAGATATCTGCTGGTGCTGTGAATAGTCAGCAGAAAGAGGTAGGCATCTCCAGAGGGCAACTCAGAATACCAAAGTTTAGCTGCTGCTGTTGGTCATGCTGCATGCATGTATTAATTGATGCTTTGAGGTTTTCATACCCAGTGCAGCAGAGGTGATGCTTGCAGATAAACCCCAGCCCTTTTCTCTTAGCGATTTATTAAGACTGAGCGTAGCTGAGTGTAAAATAAGGTGACAGATTGGTAGATGGGCGCAGCTGCTGTGTGCTAGCATGGAAGTGGAGTCATGTGGCTCCAATGGTCTTTGATATCTTAATCAGCATCAAATATTCATTTAGAGAAATTCACACTAATTAGGCCAGAGGGCATACGGCTGTGATATGCTCAAGGCCATTAAGGGAAGCAGTGAAGTTTGACCCCTTTCTGTTTCACTGGTTCGGGGGGCTAGGAAACTTGTTTTTCCCTTTCTATGTGCTCCACTATGATATTGCATTAATCTGTGGGGCCGGGTGATTCCTCAGCAGCAGTGAGCGGTGTCCTCTCCTGGGCTTCTTCCAGTCCTGCTTGGTGCTGGTGGTCTGGCCCACGGGCTCTGCTGGAGCGCACCATGGTCCTGCTCTCCACGATCTCCATTCACAGCACTGGAGATCTTCTCTTGCTCTTGACTGTGGCATCTGCTTACACATGTGCACACCAAAGTGTGTGGGAGCCACATGAACCCTAGCCTGGTGTTCAGCTGTTACCTCTGCATGTTAAAGGTAGAACCTTAAGAGAATAAGGGTTTTCAGTTGCATTTTTTAAACTTGAATGCAATTGCTTTGATCATTCCTCTCAGTTCAGGTCCGCACTGAACCGGTTGTTTATCTCAAGAAACCTGCCTGTCCTCTTGTAAATTCTGTTGTGCCTCCTTCCCTTCAGCTATTGGAGGTGGATAAATAAAGATCTGCTTATCGTTTGGCTCAGCTATGCATGAAATAGTACTTCTGTGTCAGTTATCCCACTGATTTTATCCGGGTACAAGTGGGAGCACGACGTGGCTGGGTATGTTGAGGACTGCAGTCCACCCTTCAGAAAAAATGTGGCCTTTCTACTTCCTAATCAAAATTCTGAGGTCCTTAGGAGTGTACTAATTGTCTCCCTGTTGAAAATACAGATCTGGTAAATGGTATTCCTCACAAGAACCTTGATTTAGTAGGGGTGCTGCTGATGGTCTCCCTCCCTGTGTTTGCCCCATGCTGTTACCAGGCTCTGCAGTGCTGTGATGAAGGTGCCTACCTGCTCGCCAACCAGCAGATGGATAAGTGCCAGTCCAAGGAAGGCGCTCAGAAAGCCCTCCAGGAAATAGAAAGATTTCTTGAAAGCTCTTCAGCCTACTTAAACTACGATCCCCAAGCCCTACACTACGATTTTGAGTCAGTCTTAACATCTGAATTGAAGGTGAGCAACCCCTCTAGTTCCTTGTTCCTTGCAAATAAGAAGCAAGATCGGGCTGTGTTGCAGTGGTGTCAGCTTTACAGTCCTCTGTTTTGGGTCAAAGTGCAAAATAATGGTAGTTATTTGATCACAAGAGTCTTTTTTCACTCTCTACAGTGCCAGATACAGTCAGTGCAGGTCAAGCTTGAAAATGTTCGAAGCATGTTTGAGAATCGGCAGTCTTGCTTCAAGAAGCTGTTGGATAAACACGTGCGGCCCATCCAGCTAGTGGCCCCTCGGCCAGAGAATCCACCGAGATCAAAATCTCCATTATTTTCTCCTAAACATGGTAAACTATTTTATTTTTATGGTATTTTCAGATGATAATTCTGCTTTGAGGCAGAAGGAAGAGTAATGCCAAGGATGGTTTTGAGAAACCAATTAAACCTTGCTGGCTGATGTCGAGTTGTTGTATAATGCTAGATGTGTATGAGATGATCTGTTATTTTTCCAATTCTCGTGTCTAGCTTCCCATACCTGTGTGAAGAATGGGGCTGGTTGCTCGGTATCTATTTTCACTTCCTGCTCAGTGAGGACAAAGACAGCTGTAATCATCACATACTTCCAGTTCTTCTTTACTAGCATCCTACTGGGCTGAAAACTGGGGGAGTAGTACTGCAAGGAAAAAGGACACGGTTTATAAATCTGTTAGCATACCTGTTCTCTGTGGCAGTCTCCACAACTGCCTTGAGCTGGGACTGACATGAAGTTAGACTGATGTTTGCAGAGGAGCTTGGAGAAACAAGGAACTTAGATCTCATGATTAGAAATGAGAAGCTGGATGCTTAACCCCCTTTGATTCTTTGAGGATGTCTCCCTTAAATCCCAGTTGTGGAATAATGAATGTCCATAAAGCTACTAATTCTGGTTGAACTGAGGTCACTGGATGTTCTGCCTTGATTTTGGTAACGGGCTGTGGCACAGTGTTAACTTTAAATGATAACATTAAAATGGTCATAGTTGGCAGCCGTGTATCAGAATTAAGAAGTATTCCAAAAGTAACGCCCAGGTGTCTCAAACCAGGGACACGCTACGTTGTGTGGGAATATTAAATTCGGTGATCTGACTGCATGAAGCAATTAAACACTTGTGTTTTGACACAAATTTTTTTTCTGATGGCTTTCTAAGCCCAGTGCAGCAAATAAATCCCAAATTTCATCTTTCCGGCTGATGCCACCTTCACTGGACTGTGCTGCCCTCTGAACTCCTTTCCTCAATCAGGAGAAAAGCTCTGAGTCTTTATTGTTCATTTTACCTAATGTAACTTTGCCAGCTTTCTAGAAATAGGGAAGGGGTAAGGAGGAGTTACTGACTTAAAGAGTAGGTAAATGGATGGCCACCTCCGGGGATGTTGTCATACCATCGTCGGCTGTCTGGACTTATGCCATGCCTCTCTGGGATGCACGTTTTTCTAAGAAAAACTCACTCACCTGCAAAGCCTGGGTACCCTCCATCAATCCTCTTCCTGAAAGAGATGATCGAGCATGCTGAGATGAGCATAGCCAGCAAGCAGGGAAAGACAAAAGGCTCCTCTTTGGGTGGATCATGCCAAGAGAGCTTTTTAATAAGGCCTCCGTTTGATAGAAAACATCAAAATGCTACAAAGCCTGCTGGCGTGATGTGCAGTGTCAAAGACACATGCTGGGCTCTGCTGGGAGTGCTTTGAGATGATGGGTTTTGTGGCGTGGATTGAAACCAGACCACCTCTGAGCACTTTACTTTTGTCCTTCTTTCTTTCCTTTGTTTCTACCCCCTTCTTTTTCCGCCTGAGGACAGATGCTTCCTCTTTTCATCTTTGCCCCAGATTTGAAGCTTGTCTGATAAATGCAGTTCTGATTTTGAAACTGCCATTTTTGGGGGGGAAAAAAAGGGTAAACTCTGCAGTCCTGAGCCGTAAAGCGTAGCAGGGTGTGTGGAAGTGGTACAGCAGGCTGCGGTGGAGCCCGAATGCTGGCCTGAAGTCACTCTTGCAGTAAAACGCAGAGCTGCAGCTGGTACCCATCTCTCACCTAACCTCCAATGCATGTCCCCCTCCTCCCACCGGGACTCTCCCAGTAGGACCACTGGCAAGTCACTGTTTCTTTTGGGTCTTCCTGTCCATCATGGGTGACACCCCACTCATACCTCCATTCTGCTCCCCTGCACCCAGATCTCTCTTCTTCCTCATGCAATGTATTTACAATGGGAGGTTTAAGGCTCCAGGTGTGAGATACAAGAACTGTATCTCACAGCAGCCCCATCTGAAGATGGGGTGCCTGCTCTCCATGCGGCTTTGCATTCCTCCACATCCGCTTTTCTCCCTACATCTTCTGCTTCTCAAAAGGTGGCTCTTCAGCACCAGCACTGTTCGTACTCTCGATCTAGACACAGCTTCTGTTGCATTCATGTGTGCTGTGATACCTTTTTGCACCCTAATGGAAAAATATTTCCTTAGTCCAATTTTTTAAAAATATATATATGTGTATTTAGATTTTATTTTGCTGGCCTGTTCTTGGGGTTTTTTTCCTATTTGTAAATAACTTGTGAATATTGCACATCAGGGTGTGTTTACTGTTCATCTCAGAGTCTGGTGCAGCTACTGGCGCTGAGGCCTGGCAAGTGGCATCATCACCAAGGCTGGAGCCAGCACAATGCCTTGCCACTGCTGAAATGTGTCATGGTTGGTCCCTGGCAGGTCCCTGCTGCCTGCTCTTCCATCCTCTGCTGGGTCATCTCAGGGTGACAGACCCTGCACAGAGCTCGAGAAATTCATTATTGATGTTCGTGTTGGGGGAAAAAGACCCTTTGGGTGAAGAATTGTCAGCTTGACAATTCAGGAATGAGAAGCATTTGAAAGATGCCATATAACTCACTGGGGAGGTTGATGTCATGTTTTTAAGCTTCCAATTTACCTCTGTAACCCAAAGTATTACAGCTTGTAATTATTTACTGACAATATCACTAAATTCTTCCAAGGTGGAGAAACACTTTATACCAGCTGAGCATCTTGCCCTACGTTCATAAAAGGACTTTAAAACAGTATCCCAGGAGGTGATGTTCCTTTTGGTAGTTTACTTGATTTTATTGTTTTCTATCATTTGCTCAGGCTTCACAGACTTTGTTAGGCTTTGATTACAGTATTCACGTAATGGACATTTTGGATTTTCTGGTTACTTTTTTACATTATGGCCTTTATGACCATCTGTGTGACTTGTGTTATTTGGTATTACTATCGTTGCTTGAGATACCCTTTATTTTGTCAGTTTGCTTGTATTAACTAATTATTCATTCTTCAGATGTATCCCATTTTTCTTTGTGACTTACGAGTTTCTGTCTGAACCATCTCCTTCACTATAGATGTACATTATGTAATTATATGGGGTTTTTTTTTCTACCCAAGGTGTGGATTTTAATTCCAGTTTGAAATTTTCATTTGATCTCTCTCTCCCTGGGAAGAAAACATCCAGAAAAACTCCAAGTTCTCGCAAGGTAAATATTATTAATGAAACCTGAATGAGTTTTTTTACACTGAAAAACTGAAACCCTTCTAAAACGTGGTTGTTGGATTAGATGTTGAATTTGAAGATGCTATTTTTTTTTCCTTTTAAAAAACCCACACACAAGCCAACAGCCTTTCATGTCTGTATGGCTTAGTCCAGCATTTGAGATATATCTTGGATTATTTTTCCAAGTCACAGATTCTGATTTCCCATGTGTTGCTGCCTGAACTGGTTCTTTGCATACCAGTGATGTCTATTAGGAAAACTCCCCACCTGCAGTTATTTCCCCTGTGGAAACTCTTCTCTGGTTCTGTACTAAGGAATTATGTTACCGCTATTTTCACATTTCATAGAATCATAGAATGGCATGGGTTGGAAGGGACCCCAAGGATCACAGAGCTCCAACCCCCCCAGCCACAGACAGGGCCACCAACCTGCAGGCCTGGATCTACACAAAGTTGCCCAGGGCCCCATCCAACCTGGCCTTGAACACCCCCAGGGACGGGGCATTTGATGTAGCAGAGAAATTTCTGGGAATATTTGGCTACCCAGTATATACTTTGCCCTTTTAAAGTTCTGTGTGATGAAGAGTTTCTTGAAAGGAAATGTGTTTCATCCTTCTCTGAGGGGTTCCTGTGCTGGCATCAGGGGCTGGGCTCATACTGCCTATGCAGTGACCTCCCTGCAGCTCTTCCTAGCGCATCCCATTTCTCTTCCAGATTGAAGTAATGCACGACTATCAGGAAAAACGGAATTCCTTGCAGTATTTCATCTCAGACAGTGATGACAACTTAGATATACTGAAAGGGTAAGCTTTCACCCCGTTTACATCACTCAAAATGATGTTTATTTCTTTCCAGTCCTTGCCCCATCCTTGTGTTCCTCCAGCTCTTGTGCTGTAACCTGTTTTACCATCCCTGTGTGTGTTCTTCATGAGACCACACTATGTTTTGGAGTAGTTGAATGGCACTGGGTATCTGTGGGTTTTTAACAGGCATAAAAATAATATAGTTGTTTTTTCCCCCCCCATTTACTTTAGCCACGTCATAAATGAGCTCATAGAGACCGAGAGAGTGTACGTAGAAGAACTCTTCACTGTTCTGACGGTGAGTGACTTCTTCAGATTGCTCATTACTGTTCCCCAGGGACTTGTACAAAAGGGCACCTGCCACTTTGTCAAACTCAGCGAAAATGTGATGGGACAGCTTTCTCCCAAACTGTCAGATCCTGAGCTAATCGTAAATTTTTCAAGTTTCCTCCCTAGCTTCTCTTTGTTAGAGGCATCTGCAGGAACAGTTGGTGTCAGGATGAGCTTTTCATCTAGAATGAGGGAGAAGCCTTCTGTTTGTACACAAAGGCTCTGGTAATTAGTTACACCAGTGTCTGGAAAAACCTACAAAAAGCTGTTATTTTTAACTGATTTCTTTTACCTTTTGGGAGACAAAAGGGAGAAGCTTGTGTTTTATCCTTGAGTGGGTCCTGGCTCAATACTGCAAGGTTTGTGAATGTAAAATGGACACTTCTTTAGCAACTGGGTTATAATTTCTCATTCTGCCACTTTAGACACTTCTGCTTTATTCCAGAACAGCTTCTGCTGATGGCCAAAACGCATTGGCTGTTGAATAGCTTCCTCCCCTTGTGTTTCTCTTACCCAGGGTCAAGCAGGATATAAACGTACACGACATTACCCTGTGCTGATTGGGTTTTTTTGTTAAACCCTGCACTCCATATGATAAAGCACTTGGCAGGTATGCATAGTTATTACTGCATGTATCAGGTCTAGATAAAGTGGACAGATAGACAAGTTTTCGCAAGGAAAAGAAGTAGAAAAGGTGCAGAAAGTAGTGTTTCCTTTAAAGCAGGCAGCCTGCTGACAGCAGTTGAATGTAAGTGACTAATTTTCCAGATGCTTATCTTCCACTGTGTCCTTAACCAACTACAGAATGCCTGCCTAGTGGCAGGAGTACTGATTCCAACCATAGTGAGTGTGAGAGATTAATTTGGAAAGCCAAAGAAGATAGGAGCCAGAGGTGTGCCCAGGTGGCCAGGAAGGCCAGCAGCATCCTGGCTTGTGTCAGACACAGCGTGGCCAGTAGGTCTGAGGAGGTGATTGTGCCCTTGTGCTAGTCATTGGTGAGGCCGCACTTCAAGTGCTGTGTCCTGTTCTGGGCTCCTCACCATAAGAAGGACATCAAGGTCCTAGAGCACGTTCAGAGAAGGGCAGCAAGGCTGGGGAAGGGGCTGAAGGGCAAATGCTATGAGGAGCAGCTGAGGGACCTGGGGATGTTTAGTGTTGAGAAGAGGAGGCTGAGGGGAGACCTTATCACCACCTACAGCTACCTGAATGGAGGTTGTAGAGAGGTGGGCAATGGTCTCTTCAGCCAGGTGAGAGGATATAGGACAAGGGGAAATGGCCTCAAGCTGCACCAGGGCAGGGTCAGATCAGATGTTAGGAAAAAATTCTTCCCTGAAAGAGTTGTCAGGGCCTGGAACAGGCTGCCCAGGGAGGGGGTTGAGTCACCGTCCCTGGATGTGTTTAAAAGATGGGTAGATGAAGTACTTAGGGATATGGTTTAGCATGGGACAGGAACGGTTGGACTCAATGATCTTAAAGGTCTTTTCCAACCTTGTCACTCTGTGAATCTCTGATATGCTGTACATCCTGGATACATTTTTGCTACTCAAGTTAAAAAGACCTCAGTTCTGGGCAAAGCTCAGCAACCAGTGTGGCCAGCTTGAGCTGTGGCTGATGGCCGCCTTCATGTCTTCTCAGTAGTGACAGTTGTACCCCACAGTTAGGATGTTTGCCATATCTGGTGAATGTTTTTGTGTCAGTGCATCAAGGTGATTTTACTGAGGGTAGCTTTGCATTGTTTCTTAGTTGTACCCAACAACCTGTAGTGTGGTGATGTACCTTCCCACTCCTTCCTGCTAGAGTGATTTCGAGGGGCAGGTGGGGCCAGAGAGGACAGAAATCCTAGGGTATTGAGGAGAGCAAGACCTTGGTGCTCAGCAGGTCTTGTACAAGAGCAGAAAGCCCACTGATGTTGGTATTTGATTTCAAGCCATCTTTGCCTTGCCACAAGTCACCTTGTGCACCGGTTCTTGGGAGGTCGTGTGTAACTGTGTGCCCCATACAAACACGTCCTGTGTCCTACAGTCATAGCAGCAGATGTGTTTAACCCAGGAAAGTTTTCCTCTGGGACCTCTCCCACAGCCAGGCAATATTGAGACAGTGGCTGTGATTTGTCTTTGGAGAGTAAAAACAGCATGACTAACATGGTGTGATGACTCCCTGCAGGAGCTATCCCAAGCTGGACCACAACCCCCACATGCCCAGGTACTGAAAGACAGAGATTCAGAGACAAAAATAAGGACATAAAAGGGATGTTGAACTTTGAAACAAAGCAGATGGTGTTGGAAATCTGTTCACATCCCCTTTTAATCTGCCTTTGTGGATATACCAAACCAAGGCCTCACCAGCTGAGTGATGAACCCTTTTGTATCCCACAGGGCTACAGAGCTGAGATGGATAACCCTGCCATGCTCATCCTTGTGCCTCCTGTGCTGAGGAACAGGAAGGACGTCCTCTTTGGAAACATGCCCGAGATCTATGACTTCCACAACAAGTATGATGCTGGCTCTATTTCCTGTAACAATTAAATACCCAAGATGTACCTTGCTCACCACTGCATCTTCTCTCTTGCAGAATTTTCCTGCACAGTCTGGAAAGCTGCCTGGGAGCACCCGAGAGAGTGGGATTCTGTTTCCTAGACAGGGTGGGTGACTCATTTTCACACATAAAGCAGACTTTAAGGCCAATGTTTCTCCTGAGTTGTCGTTCTCTGCAACTTCTCAGTTATGTCAGTTGGGCAAGACGCTTCTGCTGCACAATGCCAACAGCAAGGACGGGATTGTAGGTCCCTGGCCAGCAGCAGATGGGGAAAGCAGCAGTCATGACTACACCATGTTCTGCTGTGATTCCCAGTAGTGGCTCTTTTACCCAAACTCTGTGACTTTTTAGGTATTAAGGTGGAAGCAGAGATAAACACAAAGTTACAGTTTGAGTGTCCATGTTATTTGACTGCCCAGGAGGTTTGCATGTGCACATGTGACTTGCTTTTGGGCTTCCCTTACAGCGAGAGGATTTCCAGATGTATGAGAAATACTGCCAGAACAAGCCCCGGTCGGAGTCCCTGTGGAGGCAGTGCTCTGAAAGCACCTTCTTCCAGGTGAGCTCTTTGTTCCTACCAAGACAGACATTGTCCTGGGACTCTCACTTGTCCTCAACACCTTCCTCAGCACCCGAGTGATTTTACAGCATCTTCTGTTTGCCATTGCATGGAAGCCTCACAAAAATAGCTGTTGGGTTTTCTTGTACACAAGGAAATAAGGACAGATCCATGATCCATTCCTTGTATTATTTTATGTGTTTTTATAACATTTCTTTAGTTACAAGCACCATATGGTATTTTTACATGAAAATTTGGAATTCATTGAAACATAGTAGTCATGCTGTTGGAATAACTTCTTGGAGTTGATGTAGAATTTACTTAATCTGGATTCTTTGTTCCAGGAATGCCAAAGAAAATTAGAGCACAAACTTGGGCTGGATTCCTATTTGCTTAAACCAGTGCAGCGCCTAACAAAATACCAGCTGCTTCTGAAGGTATTTCATAATTTGCTTTGAAAGGACACTGGGAGATAGATTAGTTTTCTGGTTTGTTTTATTTTTCATTTAAAAGTTACCTGTACATCAGCACGAAGCCTTAGATTATGTATTGCTTATCTCGACCCTCCATAGAGACTTTATGTGAGGATGAAAATTCCCATACCTGAGACAAAAAGAAGTGCTTTTAACGCGCTGTTTTTAAGGGGAGAAAGACTGAATCTGTTTAGAGATGTAAAATGATGGAAGCACTTGTAAGATAACTGAACCAGAGATGATTATAAGTGCATGATGAATGAAATACATTGATGCATTTCTTCTCCTCCTTGGGTTGTTACAATGTCTGTAATTTTAATCCATTTATCCTTGTGTCCTGCTTCTGAGGCAGGGCAGTGCTGTTATTCCCACTTTACAGAGTGAGAACAACAATGGGGTGGTGGCTTCTAAACCCCACCTTCCAGTGTCTTGTTTGAGGGATGAGTACACAAGTAGCTGTAGGGTGGAGGAGAAATGAGAAGTAATTTTTTATCAGTGGTATAATTCCCAATTCTGCCTTCTGCTTAGTGACTTGAAGGCTCTGGATTTTATAAGATCTATCCCTTGTATCAGCCAGTCTGAAGGCAATCTTCTGCTGCAACCTCATTTGAAGGTATATATGACAGCAGCTGATGGAAAACCTGAGCCTTATTTCCCATTTCTTACCAAGCAGAAAAACGTAACACAAAGAATTCAGATGAGCCTGATGCTGCCCTTTAACCTGCTACTGTCCTTCAGGAAACCCAGAAAAAATGGGCCATGCTTCAGTGATGTGTTCCACACATCATACTGACTATGGTTTAGAGTGAGTCTTTTTTTCCAGTGACATAGGAGAGGAGAAACTCAGGCAGTGTAGGTTGTTCTCAGGCACTGAAACTTTGGGCAAGATGGAAAACTCTTGTTTTGTTGAAGTCCAAACATGTCCTCTTGCATTTCTATTTTCAGGAGTTGCTAAAGTACAGCACGAGCTGTGATGGAGTTCAGGAACTTCAAGAAGCTCTGGTTGCAATGTTGGACTTGCTAAAGTCAGTCAATGACTCTATGCATCAGATTTCAATAACAGGATATGATGTGAGTAGATTTGGGTAACAAGAGACTTTGCACAATGCCAGATGATGCACTGGGGATGGATAGTGTCCCAGAATGTATGAGCTAAAAACTATACTAGAAGAGCTACAAAGTTAATGGGGTCAGAAAGCTCTTACAGGTGACAGTCTTCCAGCTGATTTCAGGGTTTGGGAAAGGATGTAGCCGAAGTCTCATGGTGCCCACACTTGCCACCTTGTGGCTCTCGGGAGTATTTTCCAGCACGCACCTTAGTTCTGCCATGACTCGCCTTAGGATTCACTTGGGGTGCCTTCAGGGCAGTGCTCATTCATCATTTAACGAAATAAACTCTGGGGCTGATTTGGACCCTTGCCCACTGAGGTGGTTGTCTTTCCCAGGCTTTCAGGGAAGGCTGAGGGGATGGCTTTCAAGACTGCTGGTCCCAGTCCTGGCATCCTTGAGAAGTCCATTCTCCAAGACCTTATTTCAGGCTTAAATCTCATCAACCCTCACCCACTGAAGTAACCCTTGAGCAGGACTTCCATAGGAGCTGGAGAGTTTTCCTGTCTTCCTAATTCTTCCAGTTACAGACTTGTATCCCTTCACATAGTCTACTAGCTGGGCGCCTGTGTCTGAGACCTCTGCTTCCCTCCTGGCACCACGCCGTCACTCCCAAAAGATCATCTGATCCTTCCAGGAATACCTATTCTTAGAGGGACGTGCCTTGGAACAGGGCTGGCCCCGTTGCCTGTCATTGTTTGGATGGTCCTCTCACATTTTAACTGACGTCCTTTTCTTTGTTTTTTTATTTGTCTCACACTCACCAGGGTGACCTGAGCGAACTGGGGAAGGTATTGATGCAAGGATCTTTCAGTGTTTGGACAGGACACCGGAAAGGTCCAACCAAAATGAAGGATCTTGCCAGGTTCAAGCCAATGCAGAGGCATCTGTTCTTGTATGAGAAAGCCTTGGTCTTCTGCAAGAAGCGAGAGGAACATGGAGATGGATATGACAAAACCTCATCTTACAGTTTTAAGCATTTTTTAAAAGTAAGGACTTTTTAGCTGGGGCCGTTGCCATAAATATATATATATATAGTAAACCATTGATTCTGCAGACCTTGAGAGTATTTTTCCTCTAACATGGTGGCTTGTTTTCTGATATTAAAGGTTGTAATGCCCCGTATGGAAAGTGCCATGCTCACAAAAGGCTGTTGATTGTAATAAGCTGTGAGGTTATTACAACCATAAGCAGCAGGGAGAAACTCAGTCACATATGTGATGGCATCTGCCAGGGGAACAGTGCTTGCAGGCAAGTCCCAGGGATGAGACCATCCCTTCCCACCCTTGCCTAGTCCACTTTCCAAGCGCAGGGGCGAGGGTATAAAACTGGGGAGGCCCTTTGCACCTCCCCACCCCCTCTGGGAGAGCAGTGGGGCTTCCCACTCCCATGCTCCCAGGGACACCCCTCAGGCTGGGGTCTGCCTGGTGCACAGCATTCAGGAGCCTGGCTGCTCCTGAGACCTGTATCCCAGCTAGGAGGATGGAGAAATAACTCCTCTTCCTCTCTCATTGCCTTTCGCCTTCATCAGGCTCTAACTGTACACCTAAAAATACAATTAGTGGATGAAGAGAGTGGCCTATGCCAGACTATGAGGGACGTAAACAACTGTCCCAAGCCTATAAATGCCAGCTGTTAATCAGTAATGATCCCAAACTGCTCCTCTAAGAGACCTTCTGGCCTACAGTGTGTGATGAGCACTTTTAACATCAGCCTTTTGTTCCAGTACTCTGCCTTGTTCTTCTTGATACATAAAACCCCACTGTGGGTGAATCTTAGAATGGAGAAGAGAGGAGCACTTGGAGGTAGAGCCTTCAGGTCCAGCTGCTGCAGGTCCTTGATCCCAGCCAGGCCCAGGCGGGAGATGCCAGGAGTAGTCAGAAGGACATGTAATGGTAGACAAGTCTCTTCAGCTCCAGCACACGTTACAAGTTGCGTATTAAAAGCAAATCCCAGGCCATATGTTTAGGTACTCAAATGTTTTTTCCCAAACAGCATCATTTTTTTTCTGGAGAGCTTGTTTTCCCTGCAGTACTTGTTTTACGCTATGTGCTTTTGAAAGAACTGAAGAGGTGGTGTGGGAAAAGCCTGCTTGGAGGAGAAAATCCTGCACTCAGGAGTCTTGGGCAATGTGGCCACGGGTTTGTTTTCTTTGCCTTGAGAGGGCTCATGTTCCTGCTGCCTGCGCTGCTGCACTGAGAGATCGGGGTTAGAGATCCATGGATGCAGCAGGATTGCATCCACATCTACAGACGTTGGTTTTCAGGGTTGCTGTTCTGAGGGCAAAGTACCATTTCTGGAGCTTGACGTTTATTTGATTCATGAGAGCATCAGGGAATTATTTCTCTTTGCCAGAATTTTTTCTGGGGATTCAGTATTAAAGCAAGATGCTGAGGAGAAGCTGTGTAACTGGATATCTGTAAAAGAAACAAAAGAACCTCTCCAGATAATATTTTATATACCTTGTAAAATATCCAGGGGTAAATACCTCTTCAGCTGAGATTCAGTAAGTTGGAGGTTGCAGGTTCATAACTCACTGTGATGCCAAGTAAATCAGTCTGCCTGGTACCGCTGTGGAAGGTGATGCAGATGCACGCTGGCTTTACACCAACCCACCCGAGTCTGCATTGCAGTGAACCAGCAGCCTGAGGGACAGTAAATCCTGGTCAGGGGGAGGGAGTGGAATTTCAGAATCCACTAACATGAATGAACACACTTTAAATATGTCTATTCCTGGCATTTTTCTTAATTTCTTCCTAGTAGAGCATCTAAAATTTTTAATATCTTGGTGTTTTGTAGGAGCTTCTGTATAAAATGCTAAGCCAGAGATAGTGCATAGAGCTGGAAAGGGCAGGATATGGATAGCCCATTCTCTTTTTTTTTCTAAGTTTCAAGTTTTTAAAGTTTTTATAAAGTCAGAGTGGAGCCTGATATGCCTTTATGGCACTATACCACACAGGATAATTTTTAAAAAAACCCAAAAAAAACCAATTTAAAATTTTTAAAAATAAGATAAAACTAGGGAATACTGCCTGCTGCTTAGTGATGGGCTTTTCTGCATCTGGAGGCAAGCACTTTTGCAGAAGTTCACAAAGGCTCCACTGTTCGAATCAGGGAATAAATGAGGAAAGCTAATTAACAACTTGCTTCTTATTTCCTGTGGCTGTTCCTAGTCACTGAGAATGGGTGTCAACATTTGAAAAAGTAACCAGGAAGAGAAAGTTTGCCCAGGTGACCTGATCTGTAAATCTTCCTAGTCTTTTAGACTGCAAAGCTCTGAGGATGCGCGTGTTAACGAAGAGGAACAGCAATGTTAGAGAGATGCTCTTTCTAAGACCTTGTAGGCATTGATACTGATTGATGTGATGTGCTCTGTGAAGAAGTTATGATAGACGATACTGTTCTTATTAAATGGGTTTCAAAACATGTAAGTGGGATACTTCAGTTATTTTCAAGCATCAGTTAGTCAGCAATAAGATGCTCACAAGCTGGGCTTTAAATGAGGAGATGGTTTGTGTCATACCAGGTACCAAAGCATTTTTCATCAGCTTTATGGTGTGTCCAGCACGTGGGTCAGAAATCTCCTTTGCTGACGAGTTTCTTGGTCTATAATTGTAGTTGGAGCTACCGAGTCGGTTGGGTCATGTCATGCAGATTGTAAATTATTTTGGCCTTTGGCATTTCCATCCAAATTACCAAAAGCAGTTTGTGATAATGAGTACAGCAGCATTCAGCTTGAAGACTCCTGAAAGTCATGGTTTATGGCAGCTCAGGCAGTAGATCCAAGAATTAACCCTTCTTTTTTAAATTTTGGGATGGTGTCTTAACTATGGGGATGGTCAGGGACCAAAGGACCGAGAACTGAAATTCTTGAAGGACCCAAGGGCTTCACAAATAGGTTTTAAAGATTGCTGAAAGAGCGAAACACAGAATTCAGTGAACAAATAATAATATGGCAGAAACGATGTTTGTAGAAGCACAATGTGCTGTGCATTTATAAAGCCTCGTATGCCTCATCTGAGAAATTTCAGGCTGAAAGAGGTATGAAATGACTTTTCACTTAATTCCACTGATTCCCAAATGAAGAGTCCCCTAAGGTCCATTGATTGCTTTCAGAAAGCTTTTGCAAATACAGGGAGCTGGTGGAAAGTCAGGGGGGATATGCTAGATAACGGCTTTCGGTTGCTATTGAAATTAAAGTTGATGAAATGTGGTAAATTGGGTGAAAACAGGTTTGCTTAACGTGCTGCGAAAACATCTGGGATCCTAGGGAAGAGAGAGAGAGAGAGAGAGATTCGTTGTGTACTTAATTCTTTGTGCTTCTCTTGCAGATGAATGCAGTTGGGATAACGGAGAATGTGAAAGGAGATCATCGGAAATTTGAAATCTGGTACAGTGGGCGAGAGGAAGTCTATGTCGTGCAGGTTGGTACCTTCAGGAATCTGGATATATGGACCTCCTTGTAACAGTGGTAAGGAAAAGCCTCCCATTGATCGCTATGGGATTAGCAGATGTTTAACTTGCATTTCTTCTTCCCCTTTGCTGTCCCGGCTGATCCTTGGTGTCCAGACCAGGACTATAAAAGTCAGCTAAAAGTGGAGACAGAATTCATCCTTGGAAATAAAGCCTTTTATTCCAGATGAAATTGCAAATAGACAAGTAGTTGAGGAAAAAAATAATAAATTTTACTGTGCTTTGTGGTTTCACAGGCATGGGCCACGTGTGCTCCTCTGCAATTAGATTCCAGAACTGATCCCAGAGCAAAGGCTTAGCATTCATCGTGCTATTGCCAGGAGTCTTTTGACTCATCTATGAAGTAGTGGCCTGATTGGCTTGATTCCTTCCTGATTTTTAAAAAAAATTATTTTCCTTTTATAGCATTATTGAATAGAAATTTATGGAGGTTAAAGGTTTGCCTAACGGGGTGTTCGCAGCAAAACCTGCTGTGAAAATATTGTTGACTGATTTTTATTTTTAATTAGTCTTCTGCCTAGCTTTTTTCTCTTACAACACAGTAGCCAACTTTAATTTGTAAAACCATGTATGTAGCCAAGTATACCACATATTCAAAAGGCACATTTGTCCCTTTAGGCACTTTTTAAAAGAGATTAGATGGATGCACTCCTTGCATTGTAGTAATGGCTCCACAGTTCCCACTGTGTTTTGCCTGGATGTAGTGGGACTCATCAGTTTGAAAAGGTCTAGAATGTCTAAAATTCATTGGTGGCTGTGGATAAAAGGGCATTTTGGGTAATTACAGCACAGAAAATTAAAGTTTTATTAATAAATTATAATGGATTATTCTTAATTCAAAAGTGAGACAGTTTTCTCTTCTGCCAGGCCCAAACAGTAGATCTGAAGATGGCGTGGCTGAACGAAATCAGAAAAATTTTGTTCAAGCAGCAGGAGCTTATAAAAGGTAAGTTTGGCCAGTTTCTCTGTGGCATTCGCTCTGCAGCAGAACCTTTCCTATTCTCACATGGCTAATCTTCAAATTCACTAATTCTCACCAGAGAATTGATTTCCAGAAGAAGCCTGGGAGCAAAACACTGGAGTGAGGTCGTACATTACAGGGAAATAACATAACTCAGAGCAGTAAAGGCCAGGTGCTTATGTGAAAATGAATTACAGAAGTACTTTTTTTGTTGTTGTTACCTTGGGGATTATTTCACATTTGTTACCAGAGGCTTAATTCAACAAGATACATAGCAGATGCCTAGTTTTAGGCATATTAGAGCCTTCAGTGGCATGCTCTCTATTGGATTTGTGCAAACAGACCATCTTAATCATCGTAACCAAGTTTGTGCTTTGCTAGAGTCCCTAGGTCTGTTTTTCTCTAAACAGAAATCATTAGGGCTGCACAGAAGGTCTAACTTCTAACATAATGTTTCAAGTGTGACAGTTACTAATAAAAGAATGGATTTTAAGCTGGTGTTTGACCTCCCTGCAGTGGAGAAGCAGCAGCCCGGCTCGTGCATGGACCAGCTCCCACTCTCCTCCCAGCTGAGCGATGGGTGAGTCCCAGGAGCTCTCTCCAGTACCCTCCTATTACTGGGCACTCTGTACCTTCTGGTTGTATCATGGCTCTGTGCTATTCCCCCCACCCCATTTCTTTCCAAGACCTCTGGGTGGGTGGCAGGAGGGGTGTGCTGCTGTTTGTCCTTTGGCGATGGTGGTCTGGGGACAGGCTCTGCAAGGAGTGCCTTCGAGTGCCCTCCCAGCATCACAGCCTAAGCTGCAGCTCCTCTGCAAATGGAGACATGGATTCAAGACGGTGCTCAAATTATGGGGAAGAAACACTCTGGCACCTTTATTTCCCCTCGCAAGTATTAAAGCCAGGCACTGAAGTCCTTAACCTTTGTAGAAACATACATCAGAAAATGCCATTATTATTTCTGACCCTGTTTCATAAAACCTCCTGGAGTTTCCATTTGTTCATAAAGTAAAACTAAGATTGATTTCTTTTTTCCCCCTGTTTTTAATCATTCAGAAAGCAGCAGAGAGCCTCCATAAGCTCCGAAGAGAACGACTCAGAGCGTACCAGTCCAGTGATGCTGGACAGTGGGCTCCTATCCCCCCAGAACAAGCCCCACAGAAGTACGGACCTTTCCCCTTCCTTAGGGTTGTGCTTTGGGGGTGTTGGGGTACCTCCAACCTGAGCTGCACGCTGTCTTGCAGGCTGGCCAGGAATGTCACAGTCCTTGGAAATCTGCGAGGGGCTGGAGGAATGGTCGGGCAACCAGTACCTCTCCAACTGCTCGGACACCGAGGAGGAGGATGGGAACCAACTGGTTAGTACTGAGATGTAATAGTCCCAAAACTCAGGGTGTTGCTGGTTTTGGTCGCCTTGCTTTATTTTGCTTTGCTGGATAATAGATGTGTCTTGTCCGTGTCTCACAGATTCCCCATATCTCAGTTTTGGGAAATGAGGAGCTGTCTCAGCTCAGTTTCTTGAAATTATTTTTAATTAAGATAGCTGATAGGGCTCTGTCACATTCCCTGTGGCAACCAGAAACAACAGCTGAATGATACGAAATGCAGCTAAATAAGATAATTTTTTTTTCTTCTTACTACCACAGTCTCCAGGAAAATACAAAGCCCTTGCAGACTGCAAGAGGAGAGGATCAGAGGACCTGCTGGTGAAAAATGGGGATGAAATTCAGCTTTTGCATGAAGATGGTGAGGGACAGTGGTAGGTATTTCAGGATTTCTTTGCCTTATCTCTGAGAGCCTGCCAGAGAGTCCTGTGCAGCCTCATTCACCTAGTGAAACACTCGTTGCAGCTTCTAAGTTTTAGAACATTCCAGAAAGCTGGAGGATTCATTCCCTTGCCAAGACTTGGCCTGGGAAAATGCACCAGGACTTCCCTGGCCATGGGAGTCTGGGTGAGCTGTGTTTTACCACTGCCTTGTCAGCCCTCTCGCCATCCTATTCCCACTTCAGACAATGCTTCAGCAAGAGCTCTCTGCCCGCCCCAGCTCAGCTGCTGCCTTTGTTCCTCTGGGTTTATTAATAGCAATACAGAGTAATCGTGAGGTGGTTTGCTCCCTCAAACAGCCCTATGAGTGTTAACTGGTTAATGGCTGCGGAGCATCTTTCTGTTGTATGTAAAGCTGTGGCTTGCAAGGCAGCACTTCACAGCTGGTTCCATCCTTAGGGCTGGGAGCCTTGCCTGGGAAATTATTGTAGCCAGCCCTCTGCCTCTTGAACCCCTTGTCTCGGAGGGTGGCGTGCCCTCTTCTGATTTTTGCAGCCATTTGGCAGTTATTTTTGGCTGTCTTTTCTTTCTGGGCTGATTCCTGACTGGGTCTCAGCAGGAGAGAGGTCAGCGTGCTAATGCCTTGCTTGGGATGTGGGAAGGGGTGATGTTAGCAGGAACCTGAACTGGATTTGTGCAGGCACTAGCCCCTGCATACAGGGACACAAATGCTGCGTGGAGGGTTCCTGGCTGGTATCTTGCAGCCCTTGCATTTGAAGGGAAATTCAGTTTGTCGCTAGCAAAAGCAAGATGGAATCATCACAGTTTGCTGATGGCTCACTGCCTCTCACGGCTCTTTTGGCCAGTGCCAGGCAGAGGTTCCTCACACCAAACATTTTGCAAGCGCAGATTTCACTGTGTGAGACAGAAATGTAATTTTTGAGCAGGAGTGTTTCCAGCTGCCTGTGTCTTGGCTCAAATTTCCTTACAGTACCCTGACTAAATTCATCCTACCAGTCTAGCTTAGCAGCAGACTGAGTAAAGTAATTGCCCTTGGCTCCATCAGTAGTTGGTGGAGGGAAACTGGCATTTCTGGAGGTCTCAGGCAGGATAACTTGTGCTCTGGAGAGTCCTGTTCTTCACAGTTGACTAGAGGGGGGCCCAAGGCAACTGTGCTCCCGATTTGGGGTTTTTTTAAATTAGGTTCCTAAACTTAGATGGGAAGAATACTTTAATTGCATTCCCAGCTCCTGTTAAACAGCTCCTGTTTATGGTTGGACTTGATGACCTTAAAGGTCTTTTCCAACCTAGTCATGCTGTGATTCTGTGAAAATACTTCCTTGTCTGGAACAAATTGTTGGTTGCATTCCAACTTGTGTAGAGTGTGCTCATATCAAGCTGCTCCTGGCTCGCTTTGCTTTCTTCTACTAACACCATTGTCATTCAAAGGTTGGTGAAAAACCTAAACAGAAGAAAAGAAGGCTGGATTCCTGTCCACAGCCTGCAGATAGTAGTTGGTGACTGCAGATTTCGGAATGCCAAAGTCGCAGGTATCATATAGCACGGCTAGCAGAAATAGCTCCTAACTCCAATCAGGTCTTTTAAGCCATTTGCATTACACTTGATGTAGTAAATCTGGCTGCATATGCCTCTGCAGGAATAAAAAAAAAAAAGGAAAGCAGCTACTCCAAAAAGCCTGCAAAAGTAGTAAATTGAGCTTTTTTTTTTCTTTCGTGTTTTTAAACACCTTAAGACATTTCTGTGACTTTAGGCACTAGTAAATTAAAGCCAAGCATTTAAAAATGTAGATTTCTTTGCAAGAGCACTGGGTAGAGAAGACTGGGGAGAAGAGACGGAGCCCAATCAGGGATTCCCATGACTGTATTGCCTACTCACTGCTGTAGCTCAAACCCACCTAGGCAGAATCTCCTCCTGCTGCAAAAGACGTCGTGGCCTCACCCCCAGCACTCTCAAGGCGACACTTCACTTCTGCAGCCTCGCTCTTGCCCTCATTGCTGCCTGCTCGTTAATCCATCATTAGAATACTAAGTTTATAGAAGGGTTACCAGGTTTCAGCAGAAGGCTGAAATTTCTCATTTTCTAGCTGAATTTCTCATTTTCTTGCTGTAAATGTATATAGGAAATAGTTAGGGAAGCATAACAGATGACACAAGAAAATGCCTTAAGAGCAGCCTGTCGCCCTTGCTGCGTATGCAGTGTCATTGCTCCATGCGTTGCCTCATCACCATGTTGTCCACTGGAAACGGGAGACCAGGGTTTGCGATGGGAGCAGCTCAGGGAACCCACATAGATTTACTACATTTAAAAAGAAAAAAGAAAGAATGCACCGGTTATGACCATGTGAAACAACTTTTGTGAGTAGATTTATTTTTAAATCCTTGCTTTTTGTCAAAACCTGCTGTTTTGATGAATATGAAGGAAGCCTTCTGGAAGACTTACAATTCCAGTCAGATCTTGATGGTTTTCCAGCATTTTTCAGTGAAATCCTTCCTAGGCAGGAAGGTTGTGGGTTTTTTTTATCTCCTTTGTTGCAGGGCAGTTGAATTCCACAGGCTGGAGGTTTTTCTGACTTTACGTAAGGGGTAGCTTGTAGTTGGGGTAGGAGCGCAGCCGAGAGGGTTCCCCTTGGCATGCTCCCACTCTGGAGCACTGTGGGTTTTTGGGAAGTACGGTTATCCCATCTCACTGGGCCCTGGACTCCAGCATGCTCAGGAGGTTTGCATCCTGAAAACAGGGTGCTGGGGAACTCTGAGCACCCGTTTGCTTTATTGATGGTCTTATCCCCCAGAGCCTAGAGACATGTGGCTCCAGGCCACTTTACAGAGTTGCCCAGTACAAACTAAGGAGAGTTTCACAAGGTGGAAGCACAGAAAGCACCTCCTGTAAGTCTGACTCTACTGCCCCGGTGCTTTGCAGTTGTGCTGCCAGTATCTAGTTGCTGCTCCAAGGCTCCAATTCCCCTTTAGGATGAACTCTGCTCTCTCTCACTGTTGCTGATCGTGTGTGTGGTATTCTAATTTTACACACGCTTCAGGCAATATTGTAGGATGATGTGGGATGTTTTCTTGCTGTTTCCTAGAGCTATTCCTAGAGCTCTTCAGGGATGCACCTTTATAGCCATAATGCACTTGCACTCTGAAAACCGATTTTCAGACAGTACTTTTGCATGTAGCAATTCCCTTTCCTACACAGACCGGTCCTTTGATGCTGCAGGTGACTTGATAGCGCTGGTACGTGGGCTGGATTGAGCTCGGTTTTCTGCTTCTTCAGAAGATGGAGCTCTTGCTCTAATATAGCAGAGGGAGAGTTAGGCAGCCAAACTTGTAGCGCAAAGTTAGGGGCAGGAGGGGAGGGAGCCCCAGAACCCTTACATGTTCTTAGCTGCCTGTGCTGAAACGCTGGTTTGCGTGTAAGCAGGGTAAGTGTGACATGTGCTATGGGGTCCCCAAGAGCTTAGAGCTGGGGGAAAGGCCCTTCAGGGAGGGGTAGTGCTGCTGTTTGAGCTCGGCTCCAAGGACCCACAAAAATTGAAATGTATCTCAAGTCACGGAATTTTGTAAGGCTTCATACAAATCTGGGATTTCTTTCCCTTTCCCTCCTTTTCCCCCTTTCCCTCCTTTTCCCCCTTTCTCTCCTTTTCCCCCTTTCCCTCCTTTCCCCCTTTTCCCCCTTTCCCTCCTTTCCCTCCTTTCCCTCCTTTCCCTCCTTTCCCTCCTTTCCCTCCTTTCCCTCCTTTCCCCCCTTTTGCCCTTTTTTCCCCTTTTTTTTCCCCCTTCAGTGCCAAGCCTTGAGCTGAATAGATGAAACAGTTCCCTTACCTTAACGTGTTTCATTAGATTTATACCGTGGCCCTACCAAAAACCTCTTGCCACAGGATGGATGATGCCCGCATGCTTGCAAGCTGCTCCTCTCCTCCTCATTACTCCCACGTTAAGCCAGGACAAATCATAACAAAGTAACAGGGAGCATTTTGCTGCCCAGTTGAAGTTATCAGATAGACACTTGATGATCACCAGCTTTGCACATCCACCACCCTCCTGCGCCCGGCCTCCAAGCCTGTGTGCAAAGCTGAACCTGTAGCACCCAAATGAATCTGCAGATGATTCCTCTTCCTTTCCTCACGTGGCTCAATGCGTAATTTTCCTCACAGATGAGTGGTTACTATTGGCAATGCCATATAACTGTTGAGGAAGCAAGTATTTTGGTCCAAATCTTTTGCAAAGGGGTGTGTGTGTAACCTTATTAAGCTTTTTGTAAGTCTTTCCCTGGATATAAGCCAGGGAGCTTTCTGGGAGGAAGGTGACTGGCTTGGAGGTAATTTTGGAAATCAGTTTTCTGTCTGGTGTGCCTCCAGTTGTAATTTCTGAGATCAGTCCTTCCTGCTTTCTTCTGAGTAGATTTATTCAGCCTCCTGTGCTGGACTTTTGGATGCCTGTGCTGTAGAAATAGTTTTGCATTGCAGGGGATAACTTGCAGATCTCAAAATAGGAAAGATTTGGAGAGAACTCTGCTCAGAAAAAGCAATGTTCAGAGAAGAGCTACTGCTGAGATGCACCTGTGTGTGGCTGGTTTCAGCTGCCATGTGGAAGCGGCTGGGCATTGCCTGCTCCACTAGCCTGGCTGTTACATGGATTAACAAGGAGATGCAAGATTCTCTCTTTGTTTCCCTTGTGCAAGATGCACATCATGGGGAATATGAGAGCTACAGCGTTAAAATCCCCACTCCTCTTCCATAGTGGGGCAGGAGAGAAAACGTTCGTACAAGTCTCCTGGTTGCCACCGTGCCAAAGGTGATGGTTTACAGCAGCGACAGCGTCTGTGTCAGGGAGGGAAGAGGCATCTGGACTCCCAGCTGCGCTGCAGCACCTGCTTCGTGTCAAGCAGGGAGCAGGGGCAGCCGAAGTGAGGTCCTTGCCATGACCCAAAGTAGATGAGCGACTCATTTTCACCTCAGTGCTGGTATCTAGCAGCACCACAGCTCCCATCTTGTCAAGGTTAGGCTCTGCCCCTGCTCTTCTTTTCTTCCAGCAGCGGTAAACAGATGAAAGCAAAAGGAAACATGTTTGCTCCCAAATTTTCACATCAGAGCAAAATGAGGCCAGATCATTTCCAGCTTTTTTTTTTACCTGACCTTTAAAAGCTGGGCAGAGAGAAGGGCGAGTGTCTGATTTACACGTGCTGCGTGAGACTGGTTTCAGTTAGAGGGAGCATGAAACAGAGTAGCCTGAATAAAACAGGCTTCAAATGGAAACACTGATAATTGCCCTTACAGTACAATATATATAAATATATAAAAGGAATATTGCTACGACTTTCAAGTTCTTTTAAACAGCAAAGGAGTTTTATGGCAGAATTTGATTTGAGCCCAAAAGCAGGGAGCATTCAGGGCAGGTGTGTAAGGATGCTCTGTGCCAGGGCAGGCACACGCACACACTTGGTTTAAGGAGGACGCAGGCTCCTGTTCTACACACCAGACCCTCTCCCCATTTATTTTAACACCCCACTTGCCAAACTATCTCTCCCAAGCCTTAAGGGGATCCCCTGTGCCTGCTCTTCATGCAGTAAAGCTGAGCAGAGATTTCCCCCCCGCTGGTAGTGCCTGAAGGATCGAGCTTGCATGTCCTCTGCTCCCACTGGCTGGGGTGGTGGGGATAGTCCCTCTCAACTGTGGTGAGCCTGAGGCAACCCTTTCCATGGCTCCCTAGGCCACGATAAGAGCATCGTACTTGACTGAGCTCTTGCAGGCTGGCGTAAGCATGTTAGCTGGAATGCACAAGTTCCGTCCGTGTTCTGGTTACAAAGCTTCTCCTAGTTTTGCACTGTGACTCGTGCACTTTAATGATTGCAGCCACAGGCTTTTCTATTTATGCAGGGTCCATTAAAGGTAATGTTGATTTATTTTTTTTTTTTTTTTTGGCCTTTGAAATGTAAAGCAGGGTCTCCTTGTACGACTTACAATGCCGCAAAAGCTGTTCTGTAGTGCTGTAGAAAGCCATTTTTGAGCCTGACAAAGATACTGGCTGGCCACGCTGTGATAATCAAGTGATAGATGATAGAAATGAGTCAAACCCTGCGGTCCTGCCTTAGCCAGGGCTCTCACTGGAGCTGGTGGGAGTTCAGCTTTTAGGGAGAACTGCAGGAGCGCACTTATTTATTTTTTTTTTCCTAATGTTATACAAATGTTACATGATTACAGGGAATAATGTATTTCTCAGAATAAGATGCTTTAATATTAACATCATTCTTCATTACTTTATAGATGCTGCCCTGTGTAACATGAGAAAGTTTAGTTCCCCTTGAATTGAGGGTGAACTAGTAGCATCCTATTTTCGATGCTCTTTGGAAGCTTTCAACTAAGTGTTACAGAGAAATAGCACAGTAGTTGGAGTTGTCCTGTACTATTCATCACATTCACAGACCTCCACAGCTTCATCTGCACTGAACGGGACCGGGGTCCTAAGCAGCTTCTCATAGTCATAAAGGAAGCCATCCTCCGCTCTTTCTTTTTTTCTCCTATGGAAAGTACAGTATTTTATTATTTTTACCTGCTGTTTTTCCATGACATCCATCATGTTTCATCAGAGAAGTACACTACAGTTTCCTGACACTTTGTTTAGATGCTTGAAATTTCCTCTACAGGTTGAAGGCTTTACCTACTTATTAGCTGACAACTGCTGAAGTTGATTGCAAATAAGAGTTGAGCTTTGGTAAAACCAAACCAAACCAAACCAAACCAAAAACCAAACCAAACTAAGAAGCTGTATGTTCTGCTTAATTGATTTTTATGGATGGATTTTTCTTAAGTATCTACTTCAGCTGTGTGAATGTAATGTTCTGTAAGAGCATCATCCAGCTGGCTCACGTGCAAAGACGCAATAAAGATCCTCTTTTTTGCACTTAGGGTCTGACTCCAGCCCATTGCAGTCAGTGCCCCTGATTTCAGTGAGGTTTGGGTCAGGTCGAACTGACAACTCAGGGTTGTCGCCAATCACTTAGGGTCCCAAAGTGTCCCAAGGCTGAAACCTGTATCTAGCAAGTGTTGAAGTTTACATTAAATGTATGTACTTTTGGAACACGTGCCATAAATCAAAGTTAAATGTCCATGTTTGCACTAAGGATGTTCTTGTGATAAGACTGTACTTTTCAGCATCTTTAACAATGATGTATCTATTGAATTTTTTTGGGAAAGAGAAAAGAACATTTGAATGCTCATGATTTAATTTTTGTGTTTCTTTGTCTAGTTTTGCTTTTGTAGAACATAGGTACAGGTGGTTTGACTTTTGAGCAGATGTGTGCAGAAAGCACCTGGCTGTTGACAGCAGAGTTAACAGTGTGCATGCGGTAGTGAAGTTGCTCTGTCCTGTCAAAACGAAACGTTTTATACTGTGGACTAAAGGGGGACCTGTATGATTTGTGAACCAGGGATTCTTAGGCACAGTCCCAAGATGTTAAGTTAAAACACACTGGGAGTTTTGGGTTTGTTTTCCTGTTTGTTTGTTTCCTTCGGTGACCATTTTTGTATGGAGGAATTGTTGAACTACTGTGATGGCTGTGGTTGCCTGGGGATCAAGGGGGTTCCCCACCATGCTGGCATGCAGCGGTGGGCATAGCTCCAGTTCAGGGAACCCCCAGTACACCCACCAAAACATGACCATCTGAATCTGAACCGAGCAGCACTGCAAGACCAGAAAGATCCCAGTGGCAATCACAGCAGACAGGTTTTAAGTCACTGAAGGTTATTTCCATCTACTTTAAAGTTGGTCACGATGCACTAGCTGGGTGGGAAAGTAGGAGTCTCTTAAGTTACTGTCAGGGCTGTTTGTAGTGGTAGCAATTCTTGTGGTAGCAGTACACATTTTGAGGTACAACTGTAAATACTTGTCTCAAACACAGCACACATTGAGTATTAAATGGTTTTAATCCCTTTTTTTTGTTGTTGTTCTTCCATAGTTTTAAACTCTTAAGCTTTTATTAATTTATGAGGTTGCTAAGTTCTGCAAATCTGAATGTACAGTCTGAGATTTTTAACATTTGAAACTTTGCACATGACGTGGTACGTTACTTTAAGTATGCTGTGGAACTAGGCTCTTCATGTATATGTTATTATAAATCACAGGGGAGAATTTTCTCTGACTGAAAGTTTAAATGAACTATATTGTACATGTACCTGTAAAAAAAAATGTGTTAAATCTATATTGAAAGATTAAAAACTTGTTAAATAAATTCATATGAGAATATGCAATTCTGTCCAAAGACACCTCTGCTGTAATTCTGGAGAAGAAACCCTAATTCTTACAGTGCTGGGTTTATTTAATTCCTTTAGAACAAATATAACCTCCTTACATGCATTTTGATTTTAAAACAAGTGGTGGCAGATGATCCAATTACTTCTTGCTGGATGTAACAGCAGTGAAATTGGGAGAGGCACCTTGGCACTTGTCCTGATGTCTGAAACAGCAGCTGGTGCAGTCCTGCCCTGGCTCAGGGTATCCCCATCACCAGCCTCCCCTGCATCCCAGCACTGGGCAGCACTGGGCCCATGGGGTGCTCGTGGGTGGGTGCACAGGGGCTGTGTGAGTATCAAGAGCCCTTTTGGGAGGTTGAGGGAGAGGGACACGGGTACATGGACACATGTAAGGGAACTTAATCAAGCCTGCTGGAAGCAGCCCAGAACAGCACCTCTGCCTTCCCTGGGACACCTCGGTGCCAGCACCCACCCTGGGCATGGGGTGGGCACCTCTCAGCAAGGTTTCTCCCACCTGCTCAGACCAGACCCTGGGGTGTCCCACACTGCCTATGCTCCGGGGACGTGCCACAGGCTCATTTGAGCAGGGCAATGCACCATCTCCATCACTACCAGCAGCATCCATGCCTGCAGTCTCTAATTTAAAGTGATTAATATGAAGATAAGGACAGGTAATGAGCACTGAGCGGTTCTCTTTATAATCATAACAAGGCTCAGCAGAAAGCATTAGCGTAGAGCCTGACGCTGCTGTTAGATGAGTTTTATACAGATTTTAAGTAGCTTATATGGCCAGTTTATGCCATCCTAGAGTAGGAAGAACATTTCCTGCAGCCTGTGATCCATCTCAGCCTGGACTGTGAGAAAACATCCGTCCGAGAGTGCTGTGGGTGCAAACCTCCATGTGTTTACCTCCCTTATGGGCTCCTGCTGCAGGGACCATGCTGGATGCTGGTGCCTGAAGCACCGAGTGCCTGCTGGGTTCCCCTTGCCCATGGGGCTGTATGCCCGCTGCAGACATGCTGGTGGCACACTGGCCAGGGACTTGTGTGAGCCACAACTCAGCTAATCCACACCAGCCTCTGCAATCTGGATTTGGGGATTTACCCCACCTCAGCAGTGCTGGTGCGTACAGGAATGGACTAACAGGCAAACTGAAGGGTTTTTTATTTCCTTATTACCACATTTCCACCATGCTGTCTCAACTTTTGCCTCCCAAGAGCAGAAATCAGTTCATTTAGGAATGTTTATTAAAATGGGACGATGTGTGAAAAACACGTAGGCCGCTACGGTCTCTCTTCCCCCAATCAGTCCATCCCTCAGCACCACGTAACCGCCCACAGCTCAGGTAAGACTTGTGATGTCCTTTATCCACTTCAGGTACTTGGAGACCCTGGTGTAGATGCCGTATTTACCTGGCTTGGCACACTCCTCACCCCAGC
This sequence comes from Zapornia atra, assembly GCA_013400835.1. Taxonomy (NCBI): domain Eukaryota; kingdom Metazoa; phylum Chordata; class Aves; order Gruiformes; family Rallidae; genus Zapornia; species Zapornia atra. The sequence continues at coordinate 575,459 of VZTU01022381.1, read as the reverse complement.
TGGTGATCCCTGTGAGAAACCAGGTGCCCTCGATCTCAGTGGTGTAGGGACCTCCACTGTCCCCCGCACAGGTGTCACTGCCCCCAGTCGGGAAGCCAGCACAGAACATGTTTGGCAGGATGGTGGTGGAGGTGCTCTTGAGGCACGTTGGCCGGTCGACGAAGGGCACCTTGAGGATCTGGAGGATGGTGGCAGGCCGGCCACGGAAGAGCGTGTTGCCCCAGCCGCTCACTGTCCCCATCCCGTGCTTCAGCAGGGTGTTGGTGAACTCACGGCTGCCAATGCAGATGGGGGTGACGTAGCTGTTGAAGACGAGCGGCTGGTCCAGCTCCAGGAGGGCGATGTCATTGTGGTGCTTGTCAATTGAGGCATTGTACGTGGGATGGGGAAGGATTTTCACCACCTTACGCCACTGCTCTGTGTTGTCTTCCACGTTGGTGTTGTACTCACCTGTAGAGACAAGCGTCGCTTGGGATGGACCATCCATGGCCAGACCAGTGACTATGCCTTGGCAATGCCAACCCAACACAACACCAGCCTGGCTGGATGGTTGCAAAGGGACAAGCACTGCATGCCCCATCCCTCAGGCTGCTCTGAGCCTGGTGCCAGCAAGGCTGCTTGCTCATTCTCAAAGAGCATTGGAGATTCTCCCACCTACTCAGCCCCCAGAGCTGGCAGGACCTGAACACCAAGGTGTGACACCTGGCACACACCAGCCAATCAGGTGCCAAAGGTCCAGATGATTTTTGGCAGGGTTAGTAGCGACATGACTGTCCTCAGGATTAGGCACCCTCAAAGAGATGTGAGGGGATGCTGCCCCAGCACCAAAGGAGGGAAAACCTCTATTATTAAAAAACCCTCGCTCAGAACAATTTGTTAACCAAAAGGAACCTGACCTTCCCTTCTCTGAATCCACACAGCCACAGGGAAGGAGGAGGTGGGGGGCTGCAAACTGCCCCCCCCC